>WUAW01001289.1:9052-22930 GCA_017165845.1 Thaumetopoea pityocampa | reverse complement strand
GTTTAATATGTTTTTTTTTTGCGAGAATGCTCAAACTGTTAATAATAATCTATAAATAAATTATGAAAAATCATGATAATCGATATGATTTACAAAATGGATATAATCCAATTTTAAACTGAAACGCTTCTTCTGATGAATTGCAAAAATGTAATTACGTCATTGTTCTATTGGATGAGCGATATGTAGACAAAGATTTTAAGGTGTGTAGCACATCTTAGGTGTATAAGAAAAATTAGGCTCAATAAGTAAATAATATATGTTTATATAGTTATAGTTTGTGTGATTAATATTTTGTTGTCTTTTTGCCTGTTATTACCACTTGCTTTATTTTCTATTTCCATTAAGGGGCTATGATATAGAACCTATTTTATGTTTAATGTAAATAAGAAAATAGTATTGTGTTCTATGGTGTTTATTTGAATTTAATCCAATAAAAATATTACTAGAAACTGTACAACTATTTTTTCTAACAATAGATGACATAATTTTAAAAATTAATAACGAAAAGTGAACCATTAAAACAAATAGATAAATTTACATTGTTTTTTTTTATTGTATACATGTTGGTATATTTATATGCTTTACTCATAAAAAGTTTAAAAAATAAAAATCTAAGGTAGACACTATATGTGTTTGCTACAAACACGCCATCTGTTAATCGTAATTAAAAAGATAAAACTTATTCATGATTGCTGATGACAGCAAATAATAAAATTTTATATTGCAGAAATTTTACCTATACATACATATGTGATAGCAACGAGTCCTGAGTAAATGATGAACAGATTGCGTAACTTCCACTGTAGGAGTTGTGCAAACTGTTCTAGAACTTTTCTTTTACTCTAAAGGTACGGTTGAGTTAATTTATGTGTTCAGTCTCTTTAGATTTGTTTCAAAGCGTAGTTCTCAGTGCGCTTTGAAATAATCCCACATTCGCATTTAACTTGCAAATATAAATATGAACCAGTTTTCAGGTCTGCAGATTGTCATATTATGCGAACAGTTTGTAGCTGACAGTTTGCCTTCAGTTACATATAATTTTTAAAGTGTGGAATGAACAAGTTTGGAGGAATAAGCACCACTACCTTGCTGCCAGTCTACTACCAAAAAGCACTGGTCCACGCTCTGTTGTTTTCTAGTCAGATCGTGTCGGTCGTTCCATAATCACAAGCAAACGACGTAACAACTTACTCCTCTGAATTAGCATTATTAAAAATGTCAGAATCTAAGCAGTAGGTATATCAATCTGCCTTATTATATTCCGTAGATGTCCACGAGTGGCAGTGGCTATTTACAATCAGGTGAACCGCATACTTGTATCATGATTATCAGCCCGAGGAAGTCCACTACTGGCACTTTCCTCATTAAAAAGGAGATTCGCAGCAGATTTTTATAGAATGCATTATGCTGATACAGCCTTTAGATGGTTCTCACAGCATCCTCGGGGAAAAGATGGTGTAACGCCATTTTTATGCTGGTGCCACACATTTATAGGAATAGGTCATTCTACAATTTAAATTAATCAATTTAAATTAATCCCTTAGTTCCCAAAATGGTTTAGGTGGACCCCCAGGGGTCTACGCTGGCGTACGCAAATTTCCATAGTTAGATCTAATGTTCACATTTTTTGTCGAGTTTTGGGAATATGGTAGAAATGTAGCTGCTGGGGGTTCACCGGAACCAGCTTAATTTTGAAAGTGGTCTATGAGAAAAAAAAGTCTGGGAACCTCTGATCTATAGTATTATAAAATGAAATCTATTATCTCACACTAGGCCAGCATAGTAGAATGACGCATCCCCCGCCTGATCAAGGGAGGTCCGTGCCCCAGTAGCGGGGATGAATTTGGACTGGGGTGGATGATTGTAAAGCACCATTGCCTGTACATAAGATATTTCAAAGCTCTAACTCAGATCGACTAATTAAGGGTTTCTGAATCCGAAATCACCTTTTATTTCCTTCGCGTCTGTCTGTTTGTTCAACCTTCACGCAGAAACTAGCGCGTAGATTTTGGTCACATTGTTGCGATCTTAATGGTAGTATTTCAACTTAAATAGTGCAGCGTGTGTCATCAAAATCGGTCGAGTAGAACTAAAAGTAGAACCCAGTCCCTATTTTAATCACTGCCATTATGGTAGGAGAGTTCAAGTAAGTAGGTCCATAGACTTTTTTTGTAAATTTATAATTATTTCAGGATATTTTAGTTAGTGCAAAAAGCGACATTCACGCGGGCGATGTCGCGGGCAAACTCAAAGTATATTATAATATTAAAAATTACACCAAGTAATAATAATAATAAAAACAAAGCGAAACACCAAGCATTAGTCTATCATCACAAGCTGGAAATTTTCACTAATTACAATGTGTTAGTTTGGGCAGGGCACATAGCACGAACAACCGATGGCCGTTGGGGCCGCAAGGTGTTGGAGTGGCGGCCACGAACTGGAAAGCGAAGCGTGGGCAGGCCTTACACAAGGTGGACCGTTGACCTGATTAAGGTTGCGGGAGGCCGATGGATGAGAGCAGCGCAAGACCGATCTTTCTGGAAATCCTTGGGGGAGGCCTATGATCTATAGTGGACATCTTTGGGCTGAGATGATGATGATGACAATTTGTTAGAAAAATAATAATCAGTTAATATATAATAGCATTACAATTTATTAACCAATAAATTGAGCATTGCATCTGTATTTTGAATCACATAACGCGTATGATAGCAATGAGCACCATACGCGCCGACTGATGTCTAATTTATTGAAGAACCTAACTCAATGGAGGCAACGTGTACGTGTTTGGTGTGAGAAGCTGAAACCCAACTGTTCACTAGAACCAGAAAACCATCGCGAAATCAGAAAAAAAACAGCTTTTAACCAGATAAGGTACATATATGGATACTTATGATAAACAGTATCCACACAGTTGGCTAAAAATCATTATTGTTTTTTTTTTTGCTAATTTTGCTAAGGATTTTTGACTCTAGTGAAAAGTTTTATTTTTGCCACTTACAGTAAATAGGGTTTTCCATCAAATGATTTCGTTTTCGCCTTGTACAAACTAATTTATGAAAAATTGCGGAACATACGTTTTTATTTCTTTAAAGAAGACGGTGTAACTGAAAGCTTTATATTTTCATAAACCCACACTTCGCTGAATCAATATGCCGGGTTTAGAACAGACGTCTGTTGAGCACTCTGTATAATCAGGTGTGTCTTAAAAGTTACTTGGTTTTTTGTACCTTCACATCTGTTGTGAAGGATTACACCACAGTCTATATGTAGTCTATACAGGTACAGTATTGTAACTAAGCATTTTTCGTCTTTCATTAAAGGTCAAGTTCGTAACACCCTTAATCGACGAAAGTGTATGGAAAGTTTAGATGAGAGAGGCGTGTGCCAGAGTAGCATGTAGCGAACTGTGGTCTCTCTCTGCCCCTACCCCTATAGGATACCGGCATGAATATATGTACTTATCTATTTTCTTTGTACCTAGGAATTATATTCCTCAAAATATACAACTATGTACCTACATAGTTGTATATTTTGAGGAATATAATTCCTGATAACATTAATAATTGTACGACTGATTGGGTCAGTAGTGGTGGGCGTATTTTCTAGGCTATTCGGTCCCGGATTCGTATCCCGATAGGGACGAACTTTTTGTGTGATGTTTATACCAAAATCACTGGAATTTATGTATATATATGCATATGTCGTTATATAAATAGTACTGCATCCTTGAAAAATAGAGTATTTCTTGAATGCCGACATTGTCACAGAAAACTGAATCATGGTGAAGAAGTTTCATAGCATTTAGCTATATACAACGTCTTGCCAACAACTCTAGGGGGCGTTGGACGGCCCCGCCAGACATAGGACCTGTATGGCCATAATACTTTGATACTGCCACTCGTGCCACATGTTTACTAGTGACATTAGAATCAGAGGGGTCATAATATATAGTGTCTGGATGACACCAGATGTCGCAGTATTGGAGGCTACGGGCCTGACGTTAAGTAGCAGGTTAGAATTCTTAATTCCCTCACAGCCTCAGATTTAGGTAGGGAGCTGAAGTAGTTGTATTATTGGTGTAAAATAAAGGGTATCTATTTCTATTAGAGACAGTGAACGATTGTGACCTTCCGACAAAGGTCACTCACCTCTGATTTCTTTATAACTTGCTCACCTATCACATTTTCCTTATATACGCCGTTTCGTGGATTCTATTTCATACTCCCATCTATTTTTATATCATTTATATATTTCATTTATCTCCGTATCATGCCACACGTGGAGATCAATCAACTTGGAGATATATTTATTTACAATAAATTAGATATATCAAAATTGTATATATGTGTTATAACAATACGAAGTCGGTTATATTCGGTCCCTAATTTCTTATTGTACATAAACATATGTCTACAATAGTCAATTCGTATACATGAATTTTTGTATCAAATCTAAAAATTCAATCATTTATAGATATAAATGATTGACTTGGAATTTTCGAATTGAATCTAATTGAATCCAAGGTCAATCATTTGTAACTTGATTTTATTAACTTAATTCGTATGTATGTATCAAAAAATAAACAGCTAACTGCCAAACTAGGTCGACTTGTATCAAGGGCGTCGTCAAGGGGGGGGGCAGTTGCCTCCTCCCCCCTATAGATTCAAAAAATGTAGCCAAATACAAAGAAATCTAAGTCCTAACTCCACTCACTTAAGTTGCTTGGCCGATCAAGCAAGTCTCGCACGTCGAAACTCATGCCGCTGTCGCCGCCGTCATCCATGTGATTTTGACTGTATTTAAAATTCATACTTTTCCCATTCTCCAGATATCAGTTTGCCCCCCTCCCCCTGGCCATCGGTTGGCGACGCTCTGAACCTGTATTATGGCAGTTAGTGATTCCACGTACAAATTATTGTTGTTGTTGATTGTGTATAGAATAAAAAGGTTTAGATTTAATCCACCACACAGGGTTAATGGGGGATGGGATACATATAGAAGTTTTGTTTACATATAAAGAAAACATAATCTATATTATTATAAAACAGTTAAATGTCAATTTTTTTTTAATCAAAGATATTGAGAAATAAAAACTATTCAGATCGATTAATTAACATTAATTAATTATTTTGTTTGCTTTTTATTTATTCGAGTTTCACGTCAAAACCAGCGAGTAGATTTTAGTCATGTGTTACAGTTTTAAATGTACTATTCCGAATTCAATACTGCGGTATATTTCATCAAAATCGGTCCAGTAGAATTGAAGATACAGCTCTATCCTTTGTTTTAGTAGCCGCCGTTAAGGTACGAGAGCTCAAGTAAGAATGGTATAAGGCTTTTTATATAAATCTATGATTGTTTCGGAATTTCCTATATAGCGGAAAACCGACATTCACGCAGGCGGAGCCGCGGGCAAAAGCTAGTAATACAATCATCATCATCATCCCCAATCCATATCGTCCCCACTACAGGGGCACAGACCTTCTCTGATCAGGAGGGGGATTAGGCCGTAGTCTACCGCACTGGCCTAGTACGGGTTGGCAGACTTCAGACACCCATGCGGGTATGCAGGTTTCCTCACGAAGTTTTTCCTTTTCCGTTAAGTACATTGATGTCTACAATGTAGACCGTACATGAATTACAAATAATAACTCAGTGATATGGGACCGGGATCGAACCCGCAACCCTTCGATCGTAAGCTGTGTCTAAAACCACTACACCACCAATGCATCCTACACCACCAATGCACCAGTAATAAAATAATTTAATATAATTTTTAGTAATCATTATACAAGAACAAACAAATCGCAATTATATTAGGTTGCCTGATTAAATGACGTCGAGCTGCCCTAAATTCAAATTAATGTTACAGGTAAATATTATTTAACTCCTTGACTTATTTGTTAACCAAACGTAATTAAGACAGATTGAAAGTGCGGAGCATAAGAAACGAGAAGGGGGTTGGGGTTTCTATCTGGTCGCTGTTACAGGATTGGCAGATATAAATAGATGCGTTGGTACTATATTAATACTTGTTTTTTTTTTTATTGAAATATATATCAAAATAATAATTAATTTTATTGGAATTAGCCCATGGAAATCCAAGGCTGGATTTGAGTCTCCTCTTTAAAAATGAGGCATTTGCTATAATAAATTTCGAAGTTTGACAGGCCTCACAGGAAAGGACTGCTTTGTCTTGGAGATCGCAGTGGATTTGCTATAATAAATTTCGAAGTTTGACAGGCCTTACAGGACAGGACTGGTTTGTCTCGGAGATTGCAGTGGATTTTGATTGAAGAACAGGATAACGCTACTGTGTACCATCTAAGGGGTGTACCAGTATAATTCCTGGTACACACTTTAGCTGGTTTACACAGCATTCACCGGAAGATATGAAGTGTAACTATTATTATACACACACTTTACGCAGACATAATGAATCTTTAAAAGTGTGTGAAACTTACCATTATTATGTATATTATAATACTTACACAGGCTGTTAATATAATGATTAATGTATCGCTACACAAAACAGAATATTCGGTTTGACTGTGAGATCTGTTGAGTCTCACTATTAATTAAAATTATACTGTGTACACTGATTACTGTATTTCGTGTGTGATATACTGGGTATACTTAGGACTATTAAATAGACTTAAGTACACGGGTAAGCAATCCCGGCCTCCCCAGCTAATACTGTCTCTTCCTACTTCTTCTGAGACAGTAGTATCCTATATCCTATAGCCCTTTTCCCAAAGTCCATATTCCCTGCTCTTCTTTCTTTTCTTGGGAACACAATGAGGAGCTTTAACAGGTTTGAACCATATAAAAATGGCGGCATCGTGGTTCATCACCCAACACGTCTCGTTTCCCATAGAAGCGAAAAGTGGAAAGAAGTGGTCTCCGCTTACCACGTCCTCCTCCGTCACGTTGGAGATCGGCGTTTGATTCCCCGCCGGGGAACCAGGGAGAATACGTGATTGTATGTATGTATACTGTATTTAAAGGTACAAGCAGCAAAATTAACTTTAAACAATGTTTTTATTTTATTAGTGTTCCATTTATCTGTTTATTTCTTTTAAACGCTATGCTCTTTGTTTAAGCAGTCTGATGGATAAGTCTTCTCATTCAACACATAAGTATACTAATGCTTGGATTTGTAGATATCTTTAGCTGTGCAGCTTACTAGCGGTCCACGGGGATTAGCTTCGGGTTTCTAATTCCGAGGGTTGAGCGGGGATTTTATCGTATCTACGCTTGTGTTCGTATCTAGCCACTGGAAAACTTAATAATTGATAATGGCGTGGAGTGTTAAAAAAAATCTCCAGATTATGTAATTTTATATATCACTAGCTTTTGCCCGCTGCTCCGTCCGCGTGAATTTTGGTTTACCGCTACATGGAAAATCCCGATACAATCATAGATTTATATTAAAGCCACCTAACCGCTTTTACTTGACCTCTTGTATCATAACGGCGGCTACTAAAACAGGGATCAAGTTGTATCTTCAATTCTACTGGACCGATTTTGATGAAACATACCGCAGTATTTAAGTCGGAATAGTACCTTTAAGACTGTAATGGTTTAACCAAAATCTACCAGCTGGTTTTTGCGTGAAGCTCGAACAAACAAACAAATAAAAATCGATGGATTTGGTTTCAGAAACCTTCAATTAGTCGATCTGAGTAGTTTGTTTTTAAATATCTTTGATTTTTGATTGTGAGTGGAAGTGTCGAAAGAGGGCGCCCAGGAAAAACTTATACCATAATCCTTAGTCATTAACCATATCAACAACTTGTTCCAAAAAGGCCAAGTTCGTAGCATACTTAATCGACGAAAGTGTATGAGAAGATGTATGGATGTGGATGAGGCGAGAAAGGTGTGTCAGGATCGTAGTATGTGGCAAACTGTGGCCTCTGCCTACCCTTATGGGATACCGGCGTGAGTGTATGTATGTATGTATCTTTGATTTTTGAAAGTTTCACTTTTAACAATTTTATATATATAATAGTAAAATAGATTAACATTTCTGATAACTTTTCAGCAGATATTTTTTTATTTTACATTAAAAGTTTGCTCAGTACGGCTTGAATATGCTTTCAAGCGTTAAATATTATTTAAAGCATATGCAAAGGTACCCCGATGAAGCGACCAGTCCATAAGGTTAAATATACACAGAGGACACTAATCCGAGAACCACGTTTGCACAACCTGTCGTCCGACGCGTGGGTGGGTGAAACGACTTAGAACAGCTTAATCACGCCTCTACAGTTTGAGTCTCTAAGTATACGGTATTAGTAGGGCCAGATGTAGGGGATTGTTGTACACGACTAGACAGGTAATGATTTAGCAGTTACTAGTTAGTTACATTATTAACATACATACATACACTCACGCCGATATCCCATAAAGGTCGGCAGAGACCATAGTACATACTGTGTACATACATACATACGAGTACTTACATACATACATACAGTCACGCCTCGTTCCTATTGGGGTAGGCAGAGTCCACTTCTTTTCACCTGCTGCGATCGTTTAATATAGCAGTGGCTATCCGCAGCCCACATTTCACTACCGCGGGTAACGAGACGTGTCGGGTGGTGGAAAACGGCGCCGCCATTTTATAATGTTCAAAAGTGTTAAACTTCGTGCGTTCCCACAGCTTAGTGGAGAAGAAAGGAAAGAGGACGAGGCAGAAAAGGTGTATTAAGCAAGGAATATGGAACTTAGGAAAAGGACTGTTATCTCGGAAGGAGTAAGAAGAGACAGTAGTATGTAGTCCGGGGGGCCGGGGTCGCTTACCCGTATACCTAAGTGTCTTTGCCGGACAGGCTAAAATACTAAGTACTCCCTGATATTACCTTACATTAACTTATTTAACTCTAGAACTATTCCGATTTGGGCCAAATTCTGCTGTCACGTGGACCTCAGGAATCGTGGAGCAACAGGTGGGAGCCAAAGCTTCCATCTATACATGTCTCCAGGGAAGATGGCGACGCATGTGCCTGGTGGTAGCACCTTGTCGTAAACAGCTCGAGATGCGAAGAGAGTGAGTCTGATGTGCCTCCCAGGGACTCTGGAGATGTTTTACTACGACTCGGCACAATAATAGCGTCACTTCATCTTTCTTGTGGATGCTGTGAGTACCAGCTAAGGGATGTACCAGACTAACGGGCAACGGCGTTAGCCCTTGTTATTCAATAAAAGTCTATTGCGATCTCCAACACATTTCACAAGCTTGGAGATTATTGCAAGTCCCTCCTTTTTAAAGGGGAAGCCCATATCCAACAGTGGACTTCCAGGGGCTGGTGATGATGATGATGATAGAGTTTAGATGACAACTGTTTTAGGTATAATTAAATTAAATTATAATTAAATTTTTAATTGTATTTATTTCCCATTTAAAATGTATGCGGCGTCGTGGTTCGCCACCCGACACGTCTCGTTGCCCGCGGAGGCGAAATGTGGGCTGCAGATAGCCACTTTGCTACATTAAACGATTGTACCAGGTGGAAAGATGTGGCCTCTGCCTACCCCAATGGGAAAGAGGTGTGACTGTATATATGTATGTAGTATGTACTATGGTCTCTGCCTACCTTCAAGAGATCTCGGCGTGAGTGTATGTATGTAAAAAATATGTGCTTTCATACAAGCTCGTCGGTTGCGGGTACTTCCAATTTGACCTTTCTTTTCAACACGACTTCGATTTGGTCGAGATACGTTCGCCCGGGTCGACCCCTACCGTTTTGCCCACTCAGACTCGTCTTATAAATCTGCTTCGTCAATTTTCTTTCATCCATTGTAGTTTTGTTCTATTGTTTTTATTTCTATTTTTGATTGTCCTAAGTTTTTTAAGTTTTGTCTTTCTAACTGTGACGTAAAAACTCTGTTTAAGCAATATTTTAATATGAACAATTTTCAATTGTTGAAAACCTGTAATGGCTGTCTGTTAAATATTCGCATTCTGTTTCATTGTAGTAGCTGTAGGTTTTCCATTACATAAATAAATTATAGCGTTATTAGTGATAAACAGTGACGTCGATGAAGACTTTGGTGATCACGCCGGGATGTCACCAGCTATAGGTTAAAGTGTGGTATCTATAAAGGATGCATGGTGCACTGAGCGAAGTAGGTCGCTATGAAATAAATAAAGATATTGGTCTATTCTTCGACAGATCAGTGGTCGGCTTTGAGTTTTCTATCAGTTAGAGTGAAGGTTTGAGGCAGTCCAACGCCCCGAATACGAGACGAACCGTTCAATTGACTCGTATTCTGGAGTAACTTCTTCGTACACGACTGTCTGGTCGCTCTAATTCTTTATGGTAATGCTTTCACAATAGAACTTTAACGTCTGAAATATATTGCACAACGAGACCAATAAATTATGAAGTAACTCGTTGAACATTTTCGCCGAGACACACTGGTCGAAGAGCACTGCGAACCGAATCGAATGCCGAAGTTTTTCGCCTGCCCTCACAATTCCGAGCCGCTGATTTTGCAGTCTACCCACGATATCCGAACAAATAATATATATTATGTACATAAATACCTTTGAGAGGAATAAGCTTTACGAGTTTTGTCGGTGACGGGACTTAACACCCACACATGAGGTAAGTAGATATTTTCTAAATGCGGAATGAGTTTCCGCCTGTGAATATGAACTATATATATGTATATTATAAGACGACAGATGCGGGCGTGCATTTACCTTTGAGAATCGGTTTATATTATTTTATTGAATAAATGCTGTGGACCGGAGCCTCTCCCACTTGAAATAAANAATTATTTTAATATGAACAATTTTCAATTCTTGAAAACCTGTAATGGCTGTCTGTTAAATATTCGCATTCTGTTTCATTGTAGTAGCTGTAGGTTTTCCATTACATAAATAAATTATAGCGTTATTAGTGATAAACAGTGACGTCGATGAAGACTTTGGTGATCACGCCGGGATGTCACCAGCTATAAGTTAAAGTGTGGTATCTATAAAGGATGCATGGTGCACTGAGCGAAGTAGGTCGCTATGAAATAAATAAAGATATTGGTCTATTCTTCGACAGATCAGTGGTCGGCTTTGAGTTTTCTATCAGTTAGAGTGAAGGTTTGAGGCAGTCCAATGCCCCGAATACGAGACGAACCGTTCAATTGACTCGTATTCTGGAGTAACTTCTTCGTACACGACTGTCTGGTCGCTCTAATTCTTTATGGTAATGCTTTCACAATAGAACTTTAACGTCTGAAATATATTGCACAACGAGACCAATAAATTATGAAGTAACTCGTTGAACATTTTCGCCGAGACACACTGGTCGAAGAGCACTGCGAACCGAATCGAATGCCGAAGTTTTTCGCCTGCCCTCACAATTCCAAGCCGCTGATTTTGCAGTCTACCCACGATATCCGAACAAATAATATATATTATGTACATAAATACCTTTGAGAGGAATAAGCTTTACGAGTTTTGTCGGTGACGGGACTTAACACCCACACATGAGGTAAGTAGATATTTTCTAAATGCGGAATGAGTTTCCGCCTGTGAATATGAACTATATATATGTATATTATAAGACGACAGATGCGGGCGTGCATTTACTTTGAGAATCGGTTTATATTATTTTATTGAATAAATGCTGTGGACCGGAGCCTCTCCCACTTGAAATAAAAAAGGTACATATGTATGTATACACATGTTATATCTACACATATAAAAGATATCTATATAAAAGATTGTTCTATGGCACCGGTTTAATAGCGTCACTCTATCTCTTTCCGTGGGTGTTGTGGCAACCAGCTGAGGGGTGTACCAGGATAATGAACAGCAGTGTTATCCTGTTATTCAATCAAAATCTACTGCTAGCTCCAAGACGTTTGCCAAGCATGCAGAATTACATCTCACCAAATACCTACCTAGTGCATTGGTGGTGTAGTGGTTTTAAACACGGCTTACGATCGAAGGGTCGTGGGTTCGAATCCCGGTCCCGTACCACTGAGTTATTTATTATTTGTAATTCAAGTACGGTCTACAATGTAGACACCAATGTACTTAACGGAGAAGGAAAACTTCGTGAGGAAACCTGCATGCCCGCATGGGTGTGTGAAGTCCAACAACCCGCACTATGCCAGCGCGGTCGACTACGGCCTAATCCCCCTCCTGATCAGGGGAGGTCCGTGCCCCTGTAGTGGGGACAATATGAACTGGGGATGAAATACCTACCTACATAAATATACGAGTATATCTAAATTTACAAGAAGGCGGTACTTACACAACAACAGTTCAGTGTACCTTCGTTCATTTAACTTAATATTTCAATTCCATGGCATTACGTAGCGATTTCTATAGCACACAATAATAAAACAAATTTCAAAGTTGGAGTCAGAATTATTATACATTCGACAACCCTGGGTCGAAACACTACCCCTTTGAGACAGAGGCCAAAGGCCAGTAGTGGACATAAGGGGTGATGAAGATGATAATGAAAAGATTTATATTTATGAAATAATCTGGAATTTATAGTTATGTGTTTCTTCTTTAAATAATCATCATCATATCAGCACACAGACGTCCACTGCTGGACATAGGCCTTCTACAATGATCGCCACACCGAGTGGCTATGAGCCGCCTGCATCCACCGATTGCCCACGACCTTCGCCAGATCATCGGTCCGCCTAGTCGGGGGTCTACCCGCATTACGCTTTCCGGTTCGGGGTCGCCACTTCAGCATTTTAAGACTTCATCTCATCCTCTTTCCGTGGGAATGCAACGAGGAACTTTAATCACTTTTGAACTTTTTAAGATGGCGGAGTCGTGGTTGGCAACGTGGATACGGCTGTGAGGTGGATTTTTATGATTGACTTTCATCAGAAGTCATCCCTGTACTCTTTATAATTCTCTTTAAAAATATATACGTCCATAATAACAAATATGTCTAGTAATATTCGCGTGATTGGAGAATAAAAATTTAGTTAGAAATATGATAACTCAATAAAAAGTTAAATATATATTCTATGATGACACATGATTTAGTTACAGATTTATTATATGATATAGGAAAAAGATAGAATGTGCACTTTATGTATGTGTCAATACCCACGTTTTAAGTTAAGCAAAATAATAATAAATCATGTATGTTGGCGTTGCCTGTCAATCTGTCAATACGAAAGGTTGTAAAGAGGGTGAAATCTCTTCAACCCTGACCCGTAATGTGTGATGTTTACACCCACACGGGGTTTAACCTTATACTAAAAATACATAATAAACATATAATAATATACATTAATAGGTTTCATCCGCGGCTCCGCTCATATGTCGGTTTTCGCACTAAATGGAAAATCCCAAAATAATAACAGACTTACAAAAAAGTCCAAGTACCATTTTTAGTTGAGCTTTCGTACTATAATGGCGGTTACTAAATCGGTTGTACCTTCAGTTCCACTTGACCAATTTTGATCGAATATGCTGCAATATTTAGTAAGTTGAAATAGCACTTTTAAAACTAAAACAGTGTGATCAAAATCTACACGTTGGTTTTTGTGTGAAGCTCGAACAAACAAACAAACAGATACGAGAAAACCAAAAAATGGTTTCTGTTTCCGAAACTCTTGATTTATCGATTTTTGTTAGACTTTTGAAATATCTTTCATGTACAGACAACGAAGTTTTTCAACTATATAATAGTATAGATAGGTTATTAATCGTTTTATCCCCTTTTTGTTGTCATAAGAATGTTTTTTTTGTGAAGAATATCAATAGAATAGAGTATCATCATCCATCACCCCCAGTCTATATCGTCCCCATTACAGGGTCACGGACCTCCCCTGATCAGGAGGGGGATTAGGCCGTAGTCTACCGCGCTGGCCTAGTGCGGG
>WUAW01001286.1:20114-30135 GCA_017165845.1 Thaumetopoea pityocampa | reverse complement strand
TGGAATTCGATTGGAGAGGCCTATGTTCAGCAGTGGACAGCGACGGGCTGAAATGATGATGATGATGATCTTGGTTCCACCATTTTGAATTGTCAAAATCTCAGCTCAGATTCGTATTCAGCATTCTCATATATACAGATTTTCATGATAAACCGTTACTTGAAAAAATGTATGCCGCAAAGGGTTAACAGCTATTGTAACATAAGCTTTTTCAACTGAACACGTCCTGTTAAAATGATCTTCTTTCGAAGGAAAAACCGTAGACGATAATTCTAAAATGAATTATAGACCACTTGTAATACTTTTTCACATTTGGGTAGACCCCCAAAGCATAATTAAAATGAAATTTTTGTAAATTTAACTTTTACTGTTTTTTTTAACTTCAAATGTATTTTTGACAGTTGGTCGACCCTTGAGGGTCGATACAAACCACTTTGGGTAACACTGTACTAGATGATACAATTACTAAAATAAAGCTAAAAAATTGTACAGGATGTACATAATCTTAAAAATACCCCAAAAGATCATTTTTTGTGTACATAAACTAAAATATCTCAAAATCTTGACGTGATGGATATATTCTGAACTGGGATTCGAATCTACGCCGAAAAATAACTTCGAAAACGGCATTCAGTTTTCTAAAGATAACCACAGTTATATTTTTTGCAGATCTATGTAATCAAGTAGATAGTCAACAAAGTTTTACAAACAAAGTGACTACTGACCTTAATACAGACTCGACGAAGACACGCAGAGCCTTGACGTGTATCCAGGCACAGAAGCACTCGGAGAAGTTCACTTTCAACCATCGCACCAACGGACCCTGTGCACAGAGATCAAATCAGTATTTCATCGTCAGAAGTCTGAACACATCAAAAATATTAGTGAAAAGACTTTCAAGGAGTAACAGGTGAATTAAAAAAGAATGACCTTTATTATATAATAATAATAATGACTATAATTGCTGTGTGGCGCCGGCGTAATAATAGCGTCACAGCATCTGTTCCCGTGCATGCTGCGAGAGCCAGCTAGGAGATGTATCAGCGGCGTTATCCTATTATACAATCAAAGTCTACTGCGATCTTCGAGACGTCCGTCAAGCATGGACATCTCTCCTTTATAAGAAATCCCACGCAAAACAGTGTACTTCCACTGTCTGATGAATAATCATCATCAGCTCATGGAATTCCACTGCTGGACATGGGGTTTTCCTTAAAAAGTAGAGATTTGCCGTAATTTCCACAACCGGCAGACATCTTGGAGATCGCAGTAGACTGATTGAATAACATAATGATGTTATATAATAATATAGAACATTTTTATACTACACCTGCTCGAAAGAACAATCAAATTTTTTCAAAGATGGAGAAGAACATATGTTATTACCATTAAATATATTCCGTTTCTCCGATCACCATGAAACTTGACACATCTAAGTTATTTTTCATGGAGAAGGTTTTTATGCTATCAGTCTTGCTTAAATTCGCCACTAGATTGAGCTGCAGCGCATCAACTTTTATACCATTCAACAGATCATCATGAAAATTGGTACATATAGATACTTGAACATGGAGAATAATACATAAAGATAAGTAAAAATGTAACATCTCTTGTACCTTTTGACAGAAATGTAGATTGGTACTCGTTAAAAAGGATTGCTATCTCGTTTTGGTGACTGGCATTAGAAAAAGATAGGGAGAGCCTAAATTTAGTCTGTGTTGCATCAGAATTGACACTGTTCTTTAACCCCTTAACTTGTGCGCTCGAGTTAATTCGAGCGCGCTAAACGGGCCAAACTGTTCACACTCGAGACAATTCGAGCGGCGTTGTATTTTATGCCGCTAAGATTTTTCACACTCGAATATAATCAAGAATCCAGAATTGAAAATTACAATGTGAAAGATAAAAAAAAAAACATTTTATTGATATTTATCATTTACATAGATAGGATTGTAAGCTATAACAGTTATTTATTCAAGAATAAAATATAGCCTTTTTCTATGGAACAAAATTGTCCACCAAAAGTTGAATCAGGAGCGGTAACGAATGGAAACCTTTGAGGATGTGGATTTGGTTGGAGATTGCTTATCTCTTTCCTTTTTACATAAAAAAAAAACGATCTTTAGGCTGTTTTTTTTTCAAAAAATCTCTGTGTTAAGTGGTTAAAATCAACTTACGAACTGCTTCTTCTTGTCGGTGACGAGCTTGGTGATCTCGTTCTTGCCGGCGACCAGGTCCGCCTCGTTGTACGAGAACTCGCGCACCACGAACTTGCGCTCGCGCGCGTGCAGCTTGAACTCCTCCGCCACCTGCTTGAGCGTGGTGAATTACATTTACATTGAAAAATTGCATCTAATTGGATCTGTGGTCATTTTGACGGTAGACTGTAGTTATACAAACTAAACGGTGATCGATTTGTGAACAGTCAAATCAATTTGGAGACGTCTTTGCATTTTTAGTAGTGTACAGTCAGCAGATAAATAAATAAATACTTTTTATATTTATTATTTTTATAGCTAGGTACTTAATATTATACATATTAAAAGTAATTTAATATGTATGACTAACTTCTAACGCTACTTATAAGCGACTGATGCGTGTGTGCGATGCGCGTAGTAGCAAGCGCAAACTGGTTCATTCCGGTTTTAGTCACTGTGTGTACAAACACTACTACAAACGCAAAAACGCCTCCGAGCTAATTTATCAACACAGTGTTACAAGTGATTAGCTCAGTGATAAGTGAATGATCCTATTTATCATTGGATCCAGAGTTCAAAGCCTTTGACGAGAAGACACAAATTTTGTTTGATGAGTAGGATTTTTTGTACTCGAGTCATAGATGTGTTTATATAGATAAAAACATATTCATAACTCGGGTACAAACATAGACGTGGCAGATAAACTCCAGGAGAGTCGTCCGAGATGGTTCGGTCACGTAACGCGCCGGCCCAGAGACTACGTCGGTAGGAGATGCCTAGGTATGGCTGTCCTTGGAGCACGATCTCTGGGCCGCCCTAAGAAGCGCTGGCTGGATGTTGTGACCAAGGATATGGAAGCCAATGGACTTACGATTGAGGATGTCAAAGACCGAGTAAAGTGGGGGAAACTTAGTAGGAAGGCGGACCCTGACAATGGAAGCCGGGATTATTAACGCCAAGAAGAAATATTCGGGTACAAACATATTAGCATGTATGTATGCATATAATTACTTATTCTTGCTCAATCAATAGGAATAAATGTGTTTTCCTTGTCCACACCTATTCGTTGCCACTTCGAGCGTGTTAACGTAATAATAATAAATAATTACTTTAGCAGTGCACGTATATTACGTCATAACGAAGGTTATTACAAGATTAAATTATAAACGTTAACACAATGAAATAAGGTTGATTTTTAGTTATTGTAAGGGCATTCCAAGATTTATAGCCGAATTTCATTCGATAGAATCCGGCCTGCCGAAGTTAGCCGACGACGCCTCGGGTCGTGTCGTGCGGTACATACCTTCTTGAAGAGCGTGACGGTGAAGAGGCCGTAGTCGTTGTCCTGGTAGATGAGCTGCGTGGAGCGAGGCACGATCATGTCCGTGATCTTCTCATAGTTCGCGTTCCAGTCGTTGAACATCGACCTGTAATAACACAAACATGCACTTAATTTCTTACATTTATACATACTTTATCGGTTTTTACCCGGCTGCGCCAGGAGGGATATGTTTTTCGAATTTATGTATGTATATTTCTTTGGCACGCTCTATAGCCTAAACGGCTTGATGGATTTTAGCTTGAGAGGTGTCGTTATATTCGTTTATATATATTCTTATCACTAATATATATTTGTCTTAATTGTGAGCGTAACACTGGGTATGTCAAAACTATAAAAAACTAACATTTTTCACGCATTCGGGTTTTTGTTTTTTTTTTTCAATTTTTTTTTATAATATATTAGCTTTATCCCGCGGCTTCGCTCACGTGATTGTCGGTTTTCCGATACATGAGAAACCCCGACACAATCATAGATTTATATAAAAAGTCTATAAGACATTTTTACTTGACCTCTCGTATCTTAACGGCGGCTACTAAAATAGGAATCAAGCTGTATCTTCAATTTCACTCCACCGATTTTGATGAAACATGCCGCAGTATTTAAGTTGGAATAGTACTTTTAAGTCTGTAACCATTTGACTAAAATCTAACTACTGGTTTTTGCGTGAAGCTCGAACAAACAAACAAACATCGACTAATTTGTTTTCAGAAGGCCTTAATATTTTTGATTTTTGAAAATTTGACATTTAATAATTTTATAATACTATAGAGTCATACTCAAGTAAGGTATGAAATTATTTATTATCTACCCTTAGTAATAGAAATTTACCTTCAGTTAAAATGAGACCACCCCCGAACTATCTAGGTGCCTATTTAACAAATTAAGCGTGACATAGGATATATTTTACTGTAATACTACATGATGAGAACTCAGTACAGTAATGAACAGCCGTTATTACTGTATTAGCATAGACTTCCCAATTCATAGACAAGTTATATCTCCAGCCTTCTTTATCTCAGTGAGATAAAATATGGAGAAAAATTTAAATTTATCAAAGTTAGTACAGTACTTTTTGCGTCATGCTCTAACAAACAGACAATTACACTTTTACACTTGTGTAGGTAATAAATGTAGACTTACTTCGGCACGATAACGAGCAGTGTGGTCAGGTACTCGCTGTCAAGGATGAAGTGCTCCTTCTTCACCAGGTCCGCCAAGTTGCGGGTCAGCAGACTGCCGCTGCAATGTTATGAGAAATCATGAATACATTTTTTATTGTAATTTATTTATTTTAAAAAGTACATTTACAGGTAAGGGGGCATCCATTAATCACGTGATGTCTTTTAGCAACTTTTTAACTTCTTCCCTTGGTGATACAAGGTGAGGTTTTAGAATAACCCACCTCCTCTCCCCCACCTAAAATCACGTGTATATCATTGGTACAAAACAAGCGATTTTTCAGTTTAGAAATCGCGCGGACAACGAAAAATTAAATACATGTGTATAAATGTAACTCGGTTTCTCATCTGAACCAAATCTTGTTGTAGTGATAAATGGTGACTCACGTCTGTTTCTTCTCCAAGTTCTGTAAGTTGCCCTTGAGTGCGTTGTAGGCCGAAGATTTCACCTTCAAGTCGGCGTCGATTTGTCCAACCTAGACGATTAAGGGTATAGGGATTAAAAAATGTTATAAATAACTATGCACGCCATTTCCAATATTATATGTACTCTGTGGTTACAATGCTTTATTACATAAAAGACACAAATGTCTCCTCTACTACTCTACGCTGGAACTAGATCAATGTGTGTGAAAGTGTCTTTAAGACAGCAGTGAATTGGTTTTTATTAAGCTAGTACGTTTTACCGTCCTTTTTTTTCGTGCAGAAAATGCCGGACGCGCACCGCGGTGCCGAGAACACAGCACCACGGTTATGTGGTGTTTGCACCACAAAACACTGCGCGCGTCCTCCTGTGCAGCCCGTGTGCCAGGCCGCGGTAACGTTTTACCGTCCTAGATTACATCGCCACTTACCATCAAGTGGGATTGTAATCGATTACTACCTTAAAATTGTTAAAAAATATATTAATTTTTCGCCTCCCCATTTCATACCTTAACCCTTTTGTGCCACTATTCAGATCGACTAATTAAGGACTTCTGAAACCAAATCTCTAGATGTTTGTTTGTTAGAGCTTCACGCAAAAACCAGCGGGTATATTTTGGTCAAATATTCATAAATATACCATTCCGACTTAAATACTACGGTATGTTTCATCAAAATCGGTCCAGTACAATTGAAGATATAGTTTGATCCCTGTTTTAGTAGCCACCGTTAAGGTACGAGAGCTCAAGGAAAAATGGTTCCAAGGTTTTTTATATAAATCTATTATTGTTTCGGAATTTCCTATGTAACGGAAAACCGACATTCACGCGGGCGGAGCCGCGGGTAAAAGTTAGTAACATATATAAGGAGTACAAAAGCAAAGGTGGCACAGTCCACGCAGTAGGAGCGATATACGAAATTATACTTAGTTACTTTTCGGGTTGTCCTTACGAATCCCTTCATCGGTCATCGTACTATTCGTGACTAGCGTGACGTGGCTATATTTGGACAGCTGGCTATATATAGACAATATCACTGTTGCTCCTAAACGTCACGGTACCTTTTTTTGTAAAAAATGGACAGTAGCGTCTTTGCTTTCATACTCTTTATATATGATAAGTACCTGTTTACTAATAATATCCGCGATGTTCCGCAGACTCTGCTTGATGGGGTATTTCGCCATATCCCATTGGAAATGGGTAAGGTAAGTCGGCAGGTCACCTAAAATACAAACACACCGAGTTTTAGAATTTCAAAACATAGCAACGTTTAAAGCATTTATCATATTATTTTGATTTTGAAAAAAAAAAAGGTCGGACTACATCGAGCGGAACTGTGTAGCGTTAGAGCCGTCTTCGAGGTTCCTGTTTAGAACAAATAAATATTTATTAATTAAAAAAAATATTTTATTATTCTATATATAACCATATTATTTACCTACACAGAGCTAACAAAAATAATACGAGAGAATATTTTAATATAATCTTCATGTTGAAGTTACTCGCTTTTGACACTCTATATTAGTCATGGTTGTTCTAATGTTAAGCAAAATACACCCACATTTTTCTAAACTTTCAACCATTTCGTTTTAGATTTCCATAAACACATCGCTAGTTGGTAAGGTTGTTAATTCTAGAGAAAAAAAAATAACGGATATATAATTATATGTAGACTTGAATATATCTATTATGGGTACAAAACTTGTTCTGTGATAGTCATTATAATTATATCAGTATTTGTATTCATTTTCTGTAAACACTATCTATGTTGCTTGGTATGTCTACAAATTATTTAATTATCTAATTTAAGTAACAACTTAGTAATCCAGCATTATTAATTTTCTTTAAAAAAATACTCAGCCGGTTTTTTTTCCATATCGAGGACTTGTTCTACTGATGCACAGTTCCGCCAAATGTGTTTCTACCTTTAGTGTGGTGAAGGACGTCTTAAAAAAAGTAAAAGATTTTTTAAAAAAATTAACATGATCAAAGAAACCATTTATATTAAAAAAAAAACTGGTACTTTTTTTTCTTTTTAAATGATGCGTATAATATCGATTGTACATGTAAATGCTTTAAAATACATTTCTCAGAAATATTTTGGCAATATGAATGCAATATCTGATTTCATTTCATACTGTCATGACATATAGGTAAATAAGCAGTTTTGAAGACTGATGTGTTAACAAATAAAAATATTTGTACAGTATTAGGATAAAAGAATTTATGTATTTAAATAATATTTGTACAGTATTAGGATAAAAGAATTTATGTATTTAAATAATATTTTTAATATATTTTACTAATCTACAGTCAATTTTGGTAATTTTACAAATTGTTAATTTTTTAAAAAATGGTAATTTTATAAGATATCCGTTACCACAAAAATATAACGTAAAATGTTTTAATCAAAATACCACATTATATTATTGCTTTCAAATGATTATTTTTTAGTGTTGGTATTTTTACCGTTAGTCTTAATAATAAAAATTACAATAAAAATAATAAGTTAAAACAATAAAGAGACAGATGTAAGCCAGAGTCTAAAAAAAAATTCAATATAGCATAATTATAGACAAAATCTATTTATCACATATACAACAAGGCCTTGCACACACGACAATTTTAGGATCGGCGACATTTTAGCTACTTTTCGCAATCATGATCATCAGTCCAGTGAAAGTCCACTACTAGATAAGGGCCACCTCCTTAAACAGGAGGGATTTGCCATAATCTGCACGCTTGGCAAGCGTCTTGGAGATCGCAGTAGATTTTGATGGAATAACAGGATAACACTGTCCATTATCCTGGTAAATCCCATAGCTGTTTCTCACAGCATCCACGGGAGATATGGAGTGACTTTATTATTATGCCGTACACCACACGACACATAACCCTCCTCCTGATTAGGGCAGGTCCGTGCCCCTGTAGTAGATATAAATATGGACCAGAGATGATAATGATACAATCAATAAAGTAAAATATTTATTTGCAAGAGTATGGTTGCAAACGTAATGCAATTGCAGTGTGTATGCTAAAGATGTCGTGCATGCTGCGGCCCATAAATATGCATTTACTTTAACCATGCAAATTATAGTAACATGCACAAAACGTTTAAGACAACATGCAACAACTGAATTAAAATCTTAGTACGATCAAACAATTACTACGAGTATTTAATTTAATCTATACAAATATAATATAACTAAAGTGTCTCTTTGTGATTTCGAAATAAAGAATAAAGGCTTTTTTCATAAACTTATATGTCTATTTACACGTAACCAAAACTCCAAGAGTTCTTAAATTTTTGTCTGTTTATTCAGGCTAACATCAAAACGGCTGAACCAGTTTCAACGGGAAATTACATTGAAAAATAAATAGGCTTCTCAGGGAATATTATAGGCTACTTTTTATCCTGGATATGTATTAACCCTAAACTGGATAAAAACTAAGTAAAAATTGAAAAACTGTAGAAATTAAAATCAAAATCTATACTATTATAAAATTGTTAAATGTCAATTTTTTTAAATCTAAGATATTTAAAAAATAAACTACTCAGATCGACTAATTAAGGGTTTCTAAAATCAAATTCATCGATATTTGTTTGTTTGTTCGGGCTTCACGCAATTACCAGAGGGTAGATTTTGGTTAATCTATTACAGTATTAAATGTACTGTTCCGACTTTGTTTCATCAAAATCGGTCCAGTAGAATTGAAGATACAACTTGATCCCTGTTTTAGTAGCCGTCCTTAAGGTACGAGAGCTCAAGTAAAAGTGGTTCTATGGTATGGTGGTATGGTAGTGGTTGTATATACAATTATAAAATTGTTAAATGTCAAATTTTCAAAAATCAAAGATCAAACTACTCAGATCGACTAATTAAGGGCTTCTGCAACCAAATCCATCGATGTTTGTTTGTTTGTTCGGGCTTCACACCAAAAGCAGCGGGTAGATTTTGATAAAACCGTTACAATCTTAAAGGTACTATTCCGACTTAAGTACTGCGGTATGTTTCATCAAAATCGGTCCAGTAGAAATGAAGAGACAGCATGATCCTTATTTTAGTAGCCGCCGTTAAGGTACGAGAGCTCAAGTAAAAGTGGCTGTGTTTTTTATATAAATCTATAATTGATTCAGGATTTCTTATTTAGAGGAAAACCGGAATTCACGCGGGCAGAGCCGTGGGCAAAAGCTAGTACGATATAATATGATAATACCATTAAGAGGTTTAATAACGGTCAAAAGACCAAGCGAACGGAGCTGCGGACAACAGCTAGTTAAAAATAATTTGTATCACAACGGAATCGTGAAATTCGAATTTTTTTATAATTTTCTCATGAATTTGTTTTCATAAGTTTAAAAATAAATTTATTTTAAAATAATGGCATTTACTGTCAAAAGACATGGTGGTATATCGGCTGTAACAGAACTCAATTAATTTAGTCTTTTCCTATTTTTTTCTAACGTCAAACGCCAAAATGAGATAACAAAGATTTATAGCGAGTACTAACCTACATTTCTGTTATCACGTTGACGTCGGCATGACCCACCTGTGGGCCATGGTGCGTGGGTCACGCTTGTCATGCGTCATAAATCAACAGATAATCAATATTTTTTTCTGTAAATATTAA
Source organism: Thaumetopoea pityocampa (assembly GCA_017165845.1). Classification (NCBI taxonomy): domain Eukaryota; kingdom Metazoa; phylum Arthropoda; class Insecta; order Lepidoptera; family Notodontidae; genus Thaumetopoea; species Thaumetopoea pityocampa. Next base: position 20,363 of record WUAW01001286.1, on the reverse strand, counting down.
AATTTTGTTTCGCTTAGTTCCCCATTTTTTGTGAACGTCCATGCATTGGCGAGAATTTGGCGCTGCGTCGGACCGCTAGTTGAAGCGCCGCCGCACGAAAAGAACCGCGGATATCCGCGCTGGCGTCAACATGTTAAACGGTTCAAAGAAATGTTGCGTTTCTGCATGTCTTTAGTCCGTAAGTTCCGCGGTCGCGTCTAAATCTTTTAATTTGACGTGTCTAAACGAAATTGACAACACCAAAATTGT
>WUAW01001285.1:24314-35135 GCA_017165845.1 Thaumetopoea pityocampa | reverse complement strand
TATATATATATATATATATATATATATAGAATCATAGCAATGTATGGGAAAGTGTTGAAGATATATCAAAATATCTCTTTGCCATTGGTTATGTGGTGCCGGCATAATAATAGAGTTACTCCGTTTCTTCCTGAAAATGATGTGTGAATCAGCTAAGAGATAAGAGATACCAGGGTAATGGGCAGCAGCCTATCTGTTATTCAATCAATCTCCAAGAAGCTTGCTAAGTATGGAGAGCGCTCCTCTTTAAGGAGTGAAGAGTCCCTTTTTTTAAGGAGGAAGCCCCTGTCCTACGGTGAACTTCGTTAGGATAATGATGACGAAGTTTTTGCATCAAATTTTTATAATTAGTACCATTTGTATAATTTTTAACGCAGGGAATATAGATTAAGGACAAATTAAAATTATTTTGGTACAAAGTTAAATTTATATTTGGTTAAAAGTATCGCTAACAATATTAAATCGGCTTTGACTTTTAGCAATTAATTGAGATTGAAACAAACGTTTTATAGTTTGTTCATATTCTATTACTGAGAGTCTGATACCGAGAACGCTCCGTAATTTGTTTAGAAGGGCTCGTGCTATTCCTTGCTCAAATACTAATATATAAAATTTAATTAAAATTTTCTAGTTCAATAAATACAATTTCACAACTTTGAACTTCATTATAAGTTTAACTCGGTCATGAAACGGTTCTGGTGTGGTTTGGAAATCCACCCTTCTATACTAATCTTATATACTGATAATAATATAAGACAAGGTGTGTTTGTTTGTCTTCAACCAGTGTGTGCTACCAGTGATGACTTATGGCACTGAGACGTGGCCGCTAACTATGGGCCTTATGAGGAAGCTTAAAGTCACTCAACGTGCTATGGAGAGAGCTATGCTTGGTGTTTCCCTGCGTGATCAAATCAGAAATGAAGAGATCCGTAGACGAACAAGAGTAACTGACATAGCGCAGCGTATTAGTAAGTTGAAGTGGCCATGGGCAGGGCACACAGCACGAACAACCGATGGCCGTTGGGGCCGCAAGGTGGAGGCCTATGTTCAGCAGTGGACGTCTTTAGGCTGAGATGATGATGATGATGTGTTTGTTTGTCTAGTTGCTGTTTTTTTACATTTCACGCTTGGACGGTCAAATTGATCGTTTTGAAATTTGACATATCGAAGTACAGATAAATCGTCTTGGAGACATCTTTGCGTTGGTTGTAGTGTTTGTACACACAGTGACTAAAACCGGAAAAAAACCTGTTCGCGCCAGCTACCACGTGTCTCACTCTCGCATCAATCGCTTATACGAGTAAGTAGCGTTAGAAGTTAGTAATACATATTAAATTACGTTTAATATGTATAATACTAAGTGCATACTTATTATATAATAATATAAAGATATAAAAGTTATTTATTTATTTATTCGCTGACCGTACACTACGACAAACGCAAAAATCTCTCCAAGCTGATTTGGGTGAAGGAAAATTAATTTACTATTTATATGTTTGTTTCATCATTATTATTGGCAACTCATCTACTGGTCCATCACAGGATAGGGGTGATCTCTCAGAATGAGAGGGGTTAGCCTATTGTCCACCTCGCTGACCTGTTCCTATTATTAGATTTCACACAACGTTGAGAAAATCTTTCTGTCATATATTTCTCACGATATTTTCCTTTACTATATGAAACGACTTTATGGGCTATACTATACTACTTTACTATATGGGCAGGGCACATAGCATGAACAACCGATGGCCGTTGGGGCCGCAAGGTGTTGGATTGGCGGCCACGAACTGAAAAGCGAAGCGTGGGCAGGCCTTACACAAGGTGGACTGACGACCTGGTTAGGGTTGCGGGAGGCCGCTGGATGAGGGCGGCGCAAGACCGATCTTTCTTGAAATCCTTGGGGAAGCCTATGTTCAGCAGTGGACGTCTTTGGGTTGAGATGATGATGATGATGATGATGATATGAAACGACTGATAAGCGACGTCGCGAGTTTCATCTAATTGATTTAATATATTTTCAATGAGTTACCGAAACGGAATGTTACCAAGTAGGAAATTGAGGAGTGTTATTTTGCTTAATTTCTAACAATAATTGTGATAGTGGTTTGTTTTAAGATTATTTTAATTTAAATGTATAGTGCAAGTCGTGTCTGCCTGTAATTGTTTGATGCATTTAACAAGTATTTGAATTAATGATCTTATAAAACTGATAATGTAATAATATTTTGCCAGACGTAATAAATAAAAACAAAATAGAAGTATAAATAATTGCTAACTCTTACAGAGTTAGTTTCTAAAAGAGCTATAATTGCTATCTCTCACAAACTGAGTTAGAGAGTTATAAACGATAAATATTCCAAAGTGAAGACACGATATAGAAAATTTGAAGCGAGAACTGCGATAAGTTAAGCTACTCTAGAATACATTGCTGTTTCGAACACCTATTATTGATGTACTTGGAGTATTTCCGTAAATCAGTCATCTTTATCACAGTACTAATGATTTGATTACAGTATAGCAGATCTCTTGAGTAATTGTCATTTACTGATTTAATTATGTCCACGATAAATATACATATTTCGCTCATCCAATGGAACAATGACGTAATTACATTTTTGCAATTTATCAGAAGAAGCGTTTCAGTTTAAAATTAGATTATACCTATTTTGTAAATCATATCAATTATCATGATTTTTCATAATTTATTTATAGGCTTAATAATAATTTGAGCATAATTACATTTTTGCAATTTATCAGAAGAAGCGTTTCAGTTTAAAATTGGATTATACCTATTTTGTAAATCATATCAATTATCATGATTTGTCATAATTTATTTATAGATTATTATTAATAATTTGAGTATTCTCGAAAAAAATCCATACTAAACAACAAATCATTCAAATTAAACAAAAAATAAAATTTTAACTTTTATGCAATTACGTCATTATTCTATTGGATGTGCGATATATCGATATTCACATATATCTGGTTGTTCGTCTATATTATTTAGAGCAGAGATTCCCAAACTTTTAGGTCTTGTAGAGCACTTGCCATGTTTTTCGGTTTTAGACCCCCTGCCTAGCTAATACTGCTAATTCATTAACTTCAAATGTGTTTTTTACTGCTGGCATAGACCCCTTGCACGTTATCGTCGACCCCTGGGGGTCGATACAGACCACTTTGTGTATCAATAATTTAGAGTAACAAAGAATTTCTTAATTTATGCATAATTCTAAAGAAGGTTATATTTAAATTTTCAAGAATCTGGAAGTTTCTTGCATTAACATGGTATTCGTTATTATGTATCTTTACTTTATAGATTTTTTTTTATCTACTTGTTCAAATTTTTTCGTAATCATATAGAGATAGCATAGATTTAAATTCACAAGCAGAACACAATGGTGTATCGATATGACTAGTCTCACATAATTTTGAGAAATCCACATCATAGACATTTTTCATTTCGTCCACAGTTACCATTGGAGCGAAGCGATGCCCCCAAAATACATCGGTCTCCGTATAACTAGTCCTTGCTTGCACTGGTTGTCCAGTAGATTCAATGATTCCTTCAAATACTGCTAGAATTTCAAGTTTCCCATGCAGCAAATCTACTGCAGAAATATTATAAAGTGGACTTTTGTCATCAATAACATGTATCACAGACACAGGCCATAAGAAAAACGTCGACTCACATCCATCCATTTCAACTTCTAATTCAACCTGTTCCAGTTTATCCAACAGATCTTGATCAATATTCAATTTTAGTAAAAACACTGAAGTCTTAATATTCAATATCCTCGATTTCCTCATATCACCAACTCTAAAAATCATGCATAGCTTCCCATCTCTAAGTGTGATCACCGCTTGTTTACTGAACAATATAGTCTGTGTTCTTGCTTTTGGTCTCGTCAATTTAGCGAATAGAATTCCTACCATAAACGCTTGGAATATTGAACTCACGATACACTGCAAGCACATCGCTGTTATAGCTTGAGGACAATCTAATGTTATAGATCTTCTACCATAAGCAACAGTTGTATGAACTTCAATACTAAAAAGAAAAGTTGATGTGAATCCATAAATATTTTCGACGCATGGTGTCCAACCTGTTACATTCTGGTTTGGAGGTAAATTATCTTCATTCAGGTCGCCATGTACTAAAGCAATTACCCAATAAATAAACCCGAAAAATGTCCAGTTCCCTGTATATGCTAAAAAGAAATTGACTAAGGTCCACCTCCATCTTGCTTCGACCATTGTCATAAACCATTTTGAAATTAAGCCTCTATGAGATGAGATCTGTTTGTCGATGTTAAACTCGCCGTTTTTGAAAACAAATCTTTTCGACTGATTTCGAGAACCTTTTTGAATGTGTGGTGGTCCTGTAAGAATAGAGGAATATAATGTTAGTAATAAATTGTTAGAAATTATAAATGTTCTCTATATACCATGGTCCGGTACTATTGTTTTCTTCTTTTAATTTCGTTTGTGTGTGAAATTTTAATCTAGATTATTAATTAGGACTACAAATCTAAATTACTAATACAGATTCATAATTTAGACCCTTAGTTCCCAAAGCGGTCCAGGTGGACCCCCAGGGGTCCACGAGAGACTCGACGGGGGTTTACGTTGGCGTATGCAAATTCCCATAGATCTAATCTTTACATTTTTTGTCGAGGTTTGGAATAAGGTAGAAATGTAGCTGCAGGGGTTCCACCGGAACCAGCTAAATTTTGAATGTGGTCTATGAGAAAAACAAGTCTGGGAACCTCTGACCAATATTGTATCGTTATTCAGTTTAGAAACTATGCTTAATGTTTCTAAGACCCTGCTCATAGGGGAATTAGTTCAAAATCAATTGCAAATTTTATACAGAATAGACGGATATATAATATTATAAAAAAAAGGCGAGTTAAAAATAACGTTGTAAATATAGTTTATTTTTTATTCGTTTTGTGAAAACAAAACAAGAGCAAAATTTAAAAATTTCTTCTCTTTGTAGGACCTCTAGATATAGTGCAGATGATACACGGTGATATTTGAAAACACATTCAATACTTTGTTCTTCATGAGTTATGAAATCTTACTGTTTTTTGCATAGTAGACTCCAGGAGTTAAAGAGACACCATCTGCAACTGAAACCTGCTCAGCGTAATCCAAACTCAAGCTGAAAGGTTCATAATCTTCAATATCATTCATGACCCTGAAATTGTAAAAAAAATAATCTTAAATAAACAATACAACAGAGATAATCAATATTGACGACTGATTGGCACAGTGAGTAATGACCCTACTTTCTGTATAAATGAGTCTTCGGTTTGAAGCCTGGTAGGAACAAACTTTGTTTGATGAGCACAAATGTTTGTATCGGAGTCATGGATGTATTTATATATTTATGTATAGTATTTATCTATATATCACTGTCCAATATATTTTATACTAACATTTTACAATAATATTTGTTAACAATAAACATGAACACAATGTAATGTATATAAAGGTTTGTATTTAATATAATATTTATCTACGAGCACATATAATTTCGTATATCACGTGATGATTCACCTGGTTCATATTCATAACATATTATTATATATTATCGTGTATACTTATTTTTATTTTTTATTTTGACAATTATTTGCACATCACTGATTTCCGTTGTGACTCAAGCATAGAATCCTGCCCATGCAAAGGTTGGGAGAGATCGCAACTTTCGATAAGACCACCGAATGTACAATTTTTTACTTAAATATTATGTTAATAATAATACAATAAGAAGTCCTCATCTATTTATGAACGCTGAACTATCTAGAAGTACTGAATAAAAAGACATAAACCTAAATTGAGTACTTACTGCAGTCAAATGTTGTAATCGAAGAAATACTATAATTAAAGATACACGGAGTAACATTAAAGCAATTCGTCAGTACTACCGATGTTATATTAAATGAATGTACACTCGCAGAGTATTACTACCTACTACTGATATGGAAATCTCGAGATTACGACTTAAATTAAACAGAGATAGTTGAAAACTTTACTTCAATGATCACAAGAGAAACTAAATACACTGATTTGGAATTAAGAGACCCAAATAAGTGAAATTTTATCATATAAAAATGAGCACAGTAATCAAATTTATTACTTATTATAAAAGTCAACAGTGGATGTCAGTTGGAGCAAACTCCGGAAAGTATGGTGGGTGAAGGAGAGTTTCTAAACCCAGCTCCTCTAATTAAGCAATCGTTTGTAATGCCGTGTAATCCTGATGTAACAGTGGATTAGAGCAATTTACTAGTAACGGCTGTTGAATGGCGAGTTGCAATTGTTGAAAGTATATATCTGTCGTAATAATCTCACCTAATCTGAAGAAGCTGTATTGGATAAAACTAGCATAAAACTACACCAAATACTAGTATATTCTTTTGAGTCAACTTTTGTTCAGGGTAAGTGTTGGCCGATTCTCCAGGGTGCAGCTATTATAATGAAAATTTCCGATTATCATATAGGATTTATTTTTCATCACGAAAAATCGTACGATTCATCCCCTCCACGTCGTACCGGTGGAGTAACGCTGATGGGCTTCGCTTAATTTATACGATAGCCACTTTTCGAGATATTTTATTTTCCCAATTTGATGCAAATGAATTAAGACTATTTTGTTACTTACATATACTAAAAGCTGCTACTAATTCTGACGTAGTTTGTAATGAATCTGCTTCCACTGAAGTTTTTAGTTCTTTATTATCAACTTATGTTTCTGCTTCTTCACGAGCCTCGTTTTCTAAATCAAATATTTCAGAACGGAAATGTTAGAACCAAAAACGAACCATCATTATATTAGCGGTGGCTAATACGAACACATCATTGATTTTCTGAGGTGAGGTGAGGTGAGGATCGCTGGGTCTCGCTGGATGCAGGTGGCTATGGACCGGTCGCACTGGAATTGGATTGGAGAGGCCCATGTTCAACAGTGGACAGCTATGGGCTGAAATGATGATGAATGATGATTGATTTTCTGAACAGTGTTTCAGTACCAGTATCACGGCGGAACTTATCTTCGAAAATGCAGATCTTAACTTATCCATAGTTGTGAACAGAACGATGTCAAAAATGATGAAAAAAACAAATTACTTTGCTGGAAATAAAATTTCACTAGCTTTAATTTAAATTACAGACAATCATGTTCACATCACAGGGCTTATTTATTTACTTACACTTCATAGACTGAGGCGTTTTCAACCAATCCACCTTTAGACAGAGCTGATGTTACATAAGGTAAGTGAGTATCTGGTGTAAAATAAAGCAGTATGAAACGGAAGCTTACTTACTTAAAGCTTATAAGATACTTCATAGACTAAAACAAAGTAAAATATGATTATTTTTAACATTATTATATTATATAATTATTATTTTACGATTAAGTTTTGTATCAAACTTAATTGGCTTCAAGTTCGTCTTCGCCGGAATACTCACATACTGACCTTACTTTACTCTATTCTTTTCAATCCTTTTTATCCTTCTTATTTAAAGGAGCGGTTGAGTTTTTCTCCGAGTCTCATTCTCAATCTCTGAGATCGACGGAAACACTGACGCTTAAGATGCCGGAGCATTTAACAAATTTTTATAGCAATCCATTCACTGTGCAAGCTATCAGACTCTGGAGTGACCTGCCTGTGCCAGTGAGACAGGCCTCGTCACTGCCCGCTTTCAAGAGACTTACGTGAGCACTTTTCTAGGCTGTAATCCTGTAATTATTATACATATGTTTGTACTTGTGTATGAATATTTATCTAGTCTAATTTATACCTATATGTATGTACGTACGATACATGAATACAGAAATATAATAAATTCTAAATTTATTGAGATAATTCTGCCATTTCACACTGAAGAAATTCACGATATTTAATTTTAAAGCAGTAACATCTGGTAAATTTATAGTAACTAAAAGTGGCAGTGAATTTCAAAACAGTACAGAATGAACCGGAAATTACGAGTGATATTCTATATATTACTAACTTAATTCAGCGAAAAATGTGTATGAAATAATTACGTATTCTTAATGAGGCGAAACTGGTGTGGCTAGAATCGTAGTACGTGACCGACTGTTCTTTGCCTACCCTTATGACATACCGGCCTTTATATATGTATGTTTATTTATCTATAAAACCCAACAATAAATGTTCCTGAAAATTATTGGTTGTAATATTATGCTGTATGGCGTCGGCATGATATTAGCGTCACTCCATATCATCCCGTGGATGATATAAGTATCAGCTAATAGATGCACCAGACTAATGTACAGAAACGTTATCCTGATATTCAATGAAGACCTACTGCCATCTTCAAAACGTCTGCCAAGCGTGACGATTTTCGCAAATCCCTCCTTTTTCAAGGAAGCCTATCCAGGAGTGGACTTTCACGAACTAATGATAATGAAGGTTAAATTTAGTATTTATTTGCAAATAAATTAAAAAGATGTACAAAGGTGAACTTAACTCAAAAATGAGTTTTCTTCCCAGCAAACCTTAGCGTGTAAAAATATTTGAGTTTAAAAAGATTTATTTTATTTAGTATTTAGTACTAACGGTTAGCCCGTTAGTACATTTTTCAATTTATTATACGGAACATGAGTGTATATACTATCGTTATGATAGTACTCCGGTAGCTAACAATGTATGTGCCTCAGTTATATAAAGCGTAATAGCATTATTATCGCGTCGTGTAAATATCACTATCTATGATTCTGCAAATATATTACTGAAGACAGATATAAAAATAAATAAATGACGATGTTCTATAACGTGAGTAAATTTAGTATTACGTAGTGTCATAGTGGTCTTGTGGTGGCAGCCACGACTTGCTATCGAGAGGTCTTGGGTTCGTTCCCGGTCCCGTATGGCTGGGTCATTTTAAATTCACTAAATTATTAGACACCAATGTACTCAACGGAGAAGGAAAGCTCCGTGAGGAAACCTGTATGTCCGCATGGATGTTTGAAGTTTACCAACTCGTACTAGGCCAGCGTAGTAGATAACGGCCTAATCCCCTTCTTGAATTAGGGGAGGTCCCTGCCCCTGTAGTAGGGATGCATATGAACTGGGGATGATAAAAGCCCTTCGTTCCCAAGGTGGTCCAGGTAGACCCCCAGGAGTCCACGGGAGAGTTGACGGGGGTCTACGTTGGCGTACGCAAATTTCCATGGTTAGATCTAATCTTCGCATTTTTTGTCGAGTTTTGGAAATATAGTAGAAATGTAGCTGCAGGGGGTCCACCGAAACCAGCTAAATTTTGAAAGTGGTCTATGAGAAAAAATGGCTGGGCACCTCTGATATAAGCTGAAGTCGAAGTCATGCTGAAGAAAGGTCAGGTTAGGAGTACCCGCTACCGCCGAGCTTGTATGAAAGTAGAAGAAGCAAAGGATGTATGTCAAGATCGTAGGAAGTGGTCTCTGTTTACCCCAGCGGGAAAAAGACGTGAGTGTATGTATGCATGTATCTATATAAGCTTTTATGAAGTGAAATTAATATTTTAGGCACAGTGGTGTAGAAGTTTATTATAGTAGTGAATGTACTATAGTAGTATGTGTGTGTGTATCATCATCATCATCATCATATCAGCCCACCGATGTCCACTGCTGGACATAGGCCTCCTCTAATGATCGCCACAAAGAGCAAATGTGTGTGTATATACGTACATTATAACTGCCCAACCGTGTTAGACTCAGCGACTGACCTCTTTCTCGAAGTTGGATTTACCTAGCTGGACGACGTGTCCCGGGTATACATATTTCGACATAACTTCGAGAATAGAGGATTATTGGGTGAAGTGGAATAAGAGCATTAACCATAACTTTGATCTTACCCATATTCATTCTTAAGCCCACCTGTTGAGAAGCTCTATCGAGGTCTTGGAGCATTACGCTCAGGTCTTTAAGCGATTCAGCCGTCAGTACTATATCATCGGCAAATCGAAGATGAGTGATGTACTCGCCATTGATATTGATGCCTAGTCCGTTCCAATCCAGAAGCTTAAATTATATTTATAGTATTAAATTAGTTAAAATTATTAATAAGCTTAAATTTATTTTAATAGCAGCTTTAATAATATAGTATTTATGTACACTTTGAGGTACCTACTCGTACATTTGTGGCTAATAACTAGATACTTTTATTTTACTTAAATATTATGTTACAGGAACTGAAGAGAACAGATAGTCTTAATTATAGTAACCTACTTCACTACATAGTACCACTTATCATCAACAGATGGCGCAGCGTTTGAGTGACGTCACTGAAATAGAAGTTTGAATCACGCTGATGAACTTTGATAGCGATTTACTATATATACAACGTTACAACAACAAAAGTCGGGGCGGTGGCAGGCCCCGCCAGAGATAACACCCGTCTGGTCGGAAGATCTCCCCCTTTCCAATACTGCCACTCCTGCCACACTTCCTACAAAATGTTTGTGACCCAGTAATGCCGAAAAAAAAAATAGGAAGGAATTCGGTACATTATTTATTATATGTAGTTCCAAAATTATAGGCAATACGAGTAAATTGCATGGGGCTTTCGGCCGTTCCCTTTAATCAGGGGTCGTAAACCTTTCATCGTGTAGGAAACCCGTGTCAAGAGTAGAAAGATGATCATGATAAACACTGCACTAAACATCATCGTAAAACTCACTGCGAGATTCGAAACTTATTATCTTAGTGAAATATGTCTAAATATTTTTTTTAAGACAACTCTCGCATTAGGATTAATTCCTGTATCGCGGGGACTTTACAAACATTCAAATAACGGGAACACAGAACAC
>WUAW01001282.1:88160-99573 GCA_017165845.1 Thaumetopoea pityocampa | reverse complement strand
CGACACATTGAGGGGCTCCGGGATCCACTGTGGATGACCTACCGATGCCTCTCGGTGTCTCGCTCTTTCGAACGCCTCTCGGGGGGTAAACCTACTCCCCCATAGTGAATTAACCCACGCAAACTAATAAGATAATTATGGAGGATGCTGCAAACATTGCGTAGGAAGGCGAACCCTGGCAATAGGACACTGGCTTGATGAACGCCTGCAAAAAACTTTACTAAGCAATTCTTCTATTTATCTATACTATTATAAAATTGTTAAATGTCATTTTTTTTAAATCAAAGAAATAAAAAAAATACTCATATCGACTAATTAAGGGCTTCTGAAACCAAATCCGTCGATGTTTGTTTGTTTGTTGGAGCTCCATGCAAAATCCAGCGAGTAGATTTAGGTCAAACTGTTACAGTATTGAAGGTTCTATTCCAGCTTAAATACTGCGGCATAAGTTATCAAAATCGGTGCAGTAGAATTGAAGATATAGCTTGATCCATGTTTTAGTAGCAGCCGTTAAGATACGAGAGATCAAGTAAAATTGGTTCTTAGTCTTTTATATAAATTCATGATTATTTCGGGATTTCCCATGTAGCGGAAAACCGACATTCACGCGGGTGGAGCCGCGGGCAAAAACTAGTAATACATACACTTATATTCTAACGTTAAAAATATTAAAGTACCCTCTCTAATATTTCACCCTCGCAGCGATAAATCAAAATAGCTGTGTTATTAAAAACGCACCCTCGCCGCCCGGATACACTGTAATATATTATTAATATGGAAATGAACCCCCCCCCCCCCCCCCCATCAATCCCACGGCTGTCCTCTTACACAATGAGTGCATAGTTTTTATGTATAATGCGGCAAAAACTGGATTTTGCTCGTAGCAAATGAAAAGAAGTGGTCTCTGCCTGCCATAATTCTTCGGTAGTATAGTGGTCAGTGTCCTCGCGTATCACGTGGGAGACCAGCGTTCGGTTCCCCGCCAGAGGGTCAGGGAGAAGGCGTGATATACGTTTATTTTAATTATAGGATAAGTACATTGGTGGATCTAGTGAAATATCTATGATGTGTGTTATAGTCGAAAATATTTCTAAGTTCGATCCCAGTTTCATATCACAAAGTTATTTCGAACTCATCTACCTATGGCTTACACAGTAAACACCAATTTTCTTAACGGAGAAGGAAAACGTGAGGAAACCTACATGCCTGCCTGTATAAAATCTACCAACATGTACTAAGCCAGCGCGGTAGATTACGGCCTAACCCCCCTCTTGATTAGGGGAGGTCCGTGTCCCTATAGTGGGGATATTTACGTTTTTGTTCCTTTTTCATACTTTTCTTTAGAAAATGTAAAATAGGTTTCAAAATATATAAGCACCTATGTTAGTCTTTGTGGGGTCAATTAATTCTTGATTAGATTCTCGATATTAGCAAATTTATTGTCTCGAATCAGGTTGTGTTGAAAATGGTGTTTGCCTGACGAAGAGTATTTAACACACTCCAAACATGTCGCTAAGCAACAATTCAGATCGCACAGTTTTAGGCAATAGCCACAGACGTCACAATAGCTATTGAAATCTTTCTCTTATATCTGCTTTGAAATGTATACCGTATTGCAGTAATCTAATCAACTCCTTCCCCGCGAGACGCGCAGACGTTTTATACTAGCGCTAGTAATTTCTACAGCATCTCAATACACTACAATCGATGTGTCGATGTGCCACACGCAAACACATACACATACACACACAGACATACACAAACACACACACACACACATACACACACACACAGACATACCCAAACACACACACACACACACGCACACACACAAACACGCACGTGCGCGCAACAAATCCTAACATATAATGGTATTATTTAACAAAATACGCGATTTTTATCGTATTTGTAAGGAGAAAATAAATTCTCAAAATCACCACTATCTGATCCTCTTTTGAAACATGGACGTGAAAAAAAAAATAGCGACACATTTAACTATCTGATATTAAGCATATTAAAAAAAAGTAGATGCCATAACCAAATACCAATATTCACTATTCGATAAGCTTTGCCCCTTTGTAAGTTCCAATTTCAGTGCAAAGCCGAAATATCAGGTGTTGGATATTCAAAGCGAATTTCGTCGATAGCCGCTCTATTTCGGAGCGGTGCCCAATCGTTAGGATCCACCACTGTAGCAACACCAGGGAATACTGTATCAGTTACTGTGAAGGTATTTTAGCGGTTACATTCTCTAACGTGAGATGACCGCATACGCGACAGCTGTTCCTTTGATGTGTTCAAGAGAGATGTTAAAGAGCATTTCCTCTGTATATAAGACCTTATAGTGATTACTTTTAATTTTTGTCTTTGCAAAGTATGTTACATACATACATACATACACTCACGCCGATATCCCATAAGAGTAGGCAGAGACCATAGTATATACTACATATATACATACAATCACACCTCTTTCCCATTGGGGTAGGCAGAGACAATTTCTTTCCACCTGCTACGATCGTTAAATGTAGCAGGCTATCCGCAGCCCACATTTCACCCCCGCGGGCAACGAGACGTGTCGGGTGGCAAACCACGACGCCACCATTTTATAAAGTTAAAAATGTTAAAGCTCCTCATTGCGTTTCCGCAAATTAATGGAGAGGAAAGGAAAAAGGATGAGGTAGTAAAGGTGTATAGTACATAAATACTGAAACTAATGTGGCGCCGACATAATAATAGCGTCACTCCATCTCTTCCCGTGGATGCTGTGTAATCCATCTAAGAGATTTAACAGTATAATGGGCACCAGCATCATCCTGTTATTCCATCAAAATCTTCTGCGATCGCCAAGACGCTTACCAAGCGCGGAGATAAAGGCAAATCTTCTTTATAAGGAGGAGGCTTATGTCCAGCAATAGACTTGTGTAGAATAGATGAATGAACGAATGAATGAACGAACGAATGAATGAAGGACTGAATTAATAATGGAATGAATTATGAATGAATACTTTTTTTGCTAATATATAGGTTATACACAGGTTCTTACATTAAATTCAGATCCCACTATATATGACAAAAACGTCGTGCAAATATTTCAAAAATGATTACAAAAGAGATTCAATATTTTTACGATAAAAAAAATAATAAAATAAGAAAATAAATAGGGTGATAATGATGAAGTTCCTATTTAAAAAAAAATCATCCTGTATACAAGATTTTCCTATACAGTCCTGTAGAAACACCGATTGTCTACATTCACACACATAAACTCCCCGAACGAGGTTTACTACTAATGAAACCGCCAAATTACATTTTCCAACAAAACCAATTTCGTCATCAGCTAAATTCATCGAATACTATCTATATGGATAGGCGATAAAAAAATATTACAGTACAGGAATATTTCGTGACTACGGACAGTTTGGCGCGAATACAAAAGAAAAATATATTATGAATTTGCAATGAATCATGGCGGTTGAAGATATTTATTAATTTTGTAGGTACATATAAATTAGCTTGGAGACGTTCTTATATATTTAGTAGTGTTTGTTTGTACACACATTGACTAAAACCGGTATAAAGCAGTTTGCGCTAGCTACCATGTGTCTCACTCGCGCATCACTCGCTTATAAACAGCGTTATAACTTAGGTATACATATTAAACTACGTTTAATATACATATAATATTAAGTTCCTACCTCTAAAAATAAAAAAAAAGTATTTGTTTCCTTATTTATCTGCTAACCGTACACAACTCAAACTCAAAAATGTTTCCAAGTTGATTTGACTGTACATTATTTTCTGTCGAAAGGTTTAAATTCGGAAAATTATAAAATTAATTTCGAATGTTTGTTTTCGAGTTTTAAATATTTACAAATTAGTTATTTTATGTAAATAAATACATCTAGCAAAGTTTGTATGATAAATTTTAAAAATTCTTAACGCTGATAATTATGTACAATTAGCATAAAAAAAAGTTGTAATGGAAGACACTTTTTTTTTCCCCGAGCCAACATGAAAAAGTTCTCAGACAATTAATTACGTTCCATATTTAAATAATAACTTGAATTACAAAAAAAATCTCAACTGCGAAACTTCGGAGAACTTATTAAACAAACTTTGTATTTTCAGATTGAGTCTTAAAGTAAAGAAAGGAAGAAAGAAAACGTTTATCGGATACAGATAAAAGAAAGATACAGAAAAAGACAAAGAAAATAACTGTACCAAATGGGAACCCAGCTCAGCATGATGCCAGGCAGTATACGCGACGCTGATATTCTGCTGGACCCTTGGTCGTGTCGCTCAGACATCGAGAATACCACATATCATCGTATTTAAGTATGTGCTCTGATATGTACCGCTAAAAAGTATGAATGATATGTTTGTAGATATACTTTGCTATTTGTTATATGATAACAAATAGCAAAGTGGCAGAGACGTGTTATATTATATAAGGGATAAGAGTATGTAAAATATCAAATATTTATTATTTAATTAAGATGAGGAAATTAAGAAAGGAAGAGACGTAGGAACTTATATAGAATTATGAAAAAAATATTTAATTAAGAAAATTTATATCCCGTTTATTTTTTTTTTAATTGCAATAAGCTAGCACTTGACTACAATCCCACCTAATGGTAAGTGGCGATGTAGCCTTAGGTGGTAGAGCGCACTAGCCTAGTAGAAACCTGTAAAACGTCCACAATGTAATCGGAGGGAAACACTGACGCCGTCAGACTATTCCAGTCCTTGGCCGTACGCATTATGAACGAAGTAAGTCATTCTTATTTATGTCACTCAATTAGGGTCATCATATTTGGTCATAAAGCGGCAACTTGTATCCGTTTACTAGCACCTTGAATTCACTTAGGTTATAGTGACGGATATGAGAGCCTCACACATGCCATATGTATAATATTATTTGTGGTCCATTTATGTTAACAGATATACATCTCGTGTGCGTGTTACAGTGAATAAACGATAGCAACATTATCTCATGATGGCTTCCATTGTTTTCGAGTAAAATATATTTTAAGTGCTTATAAAGTCGCGGTCCCATTGCTACACGTACTACGCGCTACGTAGCTACGGAGCGTAGTTTAGCTACGTGGATCTGTTTATCATACTACGTGTCTCATACTATTGCTGCAGACGCTGTGCGGAAATATTAATTCAGAGATTTGTATAACCGTCACTGTTCGATCTCTGCGGTTAAATTGAGGGTAGTCGATAATTCTCTACCGAACTCGGTTCGACGGCGGTTGCGGACCCTTAAGCCGACAGTCCGGAAGTTTCTGCGCGTCGATGTGGACGGACGTTCCGCCCTGCATATGTGACCGTGTCATATCTCGACGCCTCCTTCTAAGAAGCTTCTGTGGTGCTTTGTGGACTCACTACCCTGTGGTGTGCGATCTTTAAGTGCACTCGATCGAGGTCAGCCGTGCTGAATCCAACATCCCATCTGGATACTCTGTGGGGTGCCGTGTATGCCTGTAGCTCGTCTATGACCATCCGGAAGTCGATCGAGGTAGGTGGTGTTCGATTACCTTCTCGAAGATCGCAGGAACGATTTTTTCCACCCACAAACACCGACAGTCAACAAATTTATTATGCTCGAAAAACCGAATTTATTATGCTCGAAAAATCATCTCAAAAAAGTTTGGTGTAAAAACCAAACAGTCACAATAAATAACAGTTAAAACACGTACACACGCAAATAAACACATGCACACGCGCGCACTCACTTTTGCACACATACACGATATAAATATATACGCACACACGCACTCACACGCAAACTCTATTTAAAGCAATTTAATGTATTTCTCGGAAAGGGCTATAACGATTTGGATGTATTTTTGTATTGAGATGATGTTTTATTTTCCAAGCTTATCTACAAAAGTAATATATTTAAGGAAACGTGAAAAAATAATTGGGATATAACAACCTATTTGTTGAAATTTTCCGACTTAAATACTGCGGCATGTTTTATCAAAATCGGCCTTGTAGAATTGAAGATGCGGCTTGATCTCTGTTTTAGCAGCCGCCGCTAACTAACAAGAGCTCAAGTAAAACTGGTACTTAGGTTTTTTTTATATAAATCTATGGTTATTTCGAAATTTCCCATGTGGCGGAAAACAGACATTCACGAGGATGGAGCCGCGGGATAAAACTAATTTTCGAATAAAACTAAACTAAGTCAACATACGTGCCCACGCGCAGCAATGGGACAACCTCTTTAAAATTTCTGCAGATCTCTGGTTTGAAGAAACGAGTTCTTCTATTAATATAATGTGAAAGACAGAAACAGATGAATGTACCGTTATAAAATGATCTGTGTTAAGTTTGACAGTTAAGTTGAGGAAATATTTAAGTGAGAAGGGTCAGACGGCCGACAATTCACTGAGAATATCTCAGAATGTTGCAGGTGGGGAATTTGCATTTAAACGCTTCCGGGGTACTCTTTACTTGGAACTAGGTCAAAGTGGTATCAATTCAGTTATATACAAGATAAAGTTATTTATGACTGATTCGCTCAGTGGTAATAACAGGATCACCGCTCATGATTATTAACGATTAATACAAATTTATATATAAAACATCACCATAAACTGGTTAAAATAAAACTTCAAGTGATACTTCACTCGAGTTGCCGCCAAAACTCCACAGATACCCAAAAAACAATTATATTAGCTATACTATTTATTTTAAAAAACCGGCATAAAATCTCAAACATAAACATTAAAATAAAAACTAGACTGTCCATCAAACTATTTATCTAAAGTTTAATATTTCATGACATCGACTACTATTTCGTACAGTCGCAGTGACCCTGCTTCCTGTGCCAATGAGTCCCGGGTTCGAATCCTGGTAGGTACAAATTTTCTGTGATGAAAATTAATGTTTGTATCCGAGTCATGGATATATTTATTTATTTACTACCTTATGCCCGCGGCTCCGCCCGCGTGAATGTCGGTTTTCCGCTACATGGGATATCCCGACGAAATCATAGACTTTTATAAAACCATTTAACAACGTTTGCTTGAGCTCTCGTACCTATCCGGCGGCTACTAAAACAAGGATCTAGCTGTATCTTCAGTTCTACTGGACCGATATTGATGAAACATGCCGCAATATTTAAATCCGAATAGTGGCTGACTGTAAGACTGTAATAGTTTGACCAAAATCTACTCGCTGGTATTTGCATAAAGTAAACAAACAATTTAACTGAACTTTAACATTTTTAACCTTATAAAATGGCGGCGTCGTGATTCGCCACCCGACACGTCTCGTTGCTCGACTCGTTGAAGACTCGGCTTACCCTTATGGGATATAGGCGTGAGTGTATGTATGTATGTAAACAAACAAACATCGATAGGTTAGGTTTCAGAATCCCTTAATTAGTCGACCTGGGTAGTTTTATGGGTATCTTTGATTTACAAAATTTGACATAAAATAATTTTATAATAGTATAGATATATGTATATATATCGCTGTCTGATATCCAAGACAAGAGACTTCTATTTGGAGCTAGAATAATGTGTGTAAAAATGGTAAAACGGTGGTATTAACTCTCCAGATTTATTCACTCTACCCTCTGCCATTAGTTAATCCTTTATTTCAACCTATACTTTGAACAAAATGCTGGTGAGGATCTGAATATATCCACACAACCCCTTCACTATGACGACTAGTATCATTCAGTCATCACCCAGCGACCCAGCTTTGTGTGCCTCCTGAAACAGAAGAATTCAAATCTAGACTGAAATTAGATAGAACTGGTCACCCATCCAAAACCCAGGCTCGGTAAGCATTGCTTAACCCGTAATCTGTTTAAATGTCGTCTACTGTTTATTTAAGTTAAGAATTCACCATCAGTAAATGTAGTTCTTAGTACAGACTGGTTCATTCACGTGCAATGAAATGACTTCCAGGTCCGTTCTGTCTGACTTGCGGCACAGGTCAGCCCCGTCTGTAACTCGTTCAGTGAGGCGGTCGGGTGCTCAGCGCCGTTTCAATTAGTTGCCCGGCCGACCCTCACTGTCTGCCAATAAGAACGACGCTCTGAGATATATCTCGCTCCACCTAAAGTGGTAGATAAATATAGTAAAAGTGAAAATTATTAGATTGAAAAAAATTATGTGTAGACATTATTTTAAAATACAATCTATCTATACTATGTATTATAAAATTGTTAAATGTCAAATTAAAAAAAATAAAAGATATTCAAAAACAAACTACTCAGCTCTAACTGACTAATTAAGGAATTCTGAAACCAAATCCAACGATGTTTGTTTGTTTGTTAGAACTTCACGCAAAAACCTGCGGTAACGTTGATTATATGAACATTTGACTAAAGTAAACTGAACTCTAGTCAAACTGTTACAATCTTAAAGATACTATTCCGATTTAAATACTGCGGCATGTTTCATCAAAATCGGTCCAGTAGAATTGATATATACAACTTAATCCCTGTTTTAGTAGCCGCCGTTAAGGTACGAGAAGTCAAGTAAAAGTGCTTTTTAGGCTTTTTATATAAATCTATGATTGTGTCGGGATTTCTCATGTAGCGGAAAACTGACATTCACGCGAGCGGAACCGCGTGCGAAAGCTAGTTTATAATACATACACTCACGCCGATATCCCATAAGGGTAGGCAGAGACTATAGTATATACTATATATATACATTCAAGCCTCTTTCCCATTGGGGTAGGCAGAGACTACATCTTTCAACCTGCTACGATCGTTTAATGTAGCAAAGTGGATATCCGCAGCCCACATTTCGCCTCCGCGGGCAATGAGACGTGTCGGGTGGAGAACCACGAGGCATAAACTTACAGTAACTCATCTTCTATTACCGTAATACACATGGATGTTTTAAACTCATGTGTGCAAAAAGATGTTCAAGTTTGTCGACTTTCTTTGACACCACTGAATTAATATCTCATTTTGCTTGAGTTGTGGACATTGCTGCGTTTAACACGCTCTTATTAGCTTCACCTGTATCTATGTAACGGAATCTTTGAACTCGATTTTTAACCACTTTAAATGGTCAGATTAATTCGAAATTTTGCACAATTGTCAATACAATAATTTAACAAATTTTGTTTTATAATATTAATTTAATATTTTTTTTATAGATCGAACTAAAAAATTAAAAATAAATTATAGCTAAAAAAAAGTAAAAAACATGCTTTTATAATTAATCTAACTAAAATTAAAAAATAATTCTTAATATAAGAAATTACTAACGAGAAAATTAATGTCATTGTGGTAAAAGCGCGGGGTGCTTTGTACTACAACATTTTTCCACTAACTCTGCATTTCGGAATAGAACCAGTGAGAAATTATAACAATTGATATCGAGCATCGCACGCTTTTACCACAATTACATTAAATTTCTCGTTAATTATTTTATTCTTATATTAAGAATTATTTTTTACTTTTTAGTTCGATTAACTATAAATGGGTGTTTTTGTTTAGGTTTTCAAACTATAATTTATTAAAAGTTATGTAGTCAATTTTTCCATGTAACACGAATAACTTAATCATACCTACCAAGTTGAGAGCAAGTTGTATGTAAATTAATAATAACTGGAGCTCGTTGTGACAACGCCAAGCAGTCGAGAAAAATGCGTTTTATTAGTTGAAGAATGTTACAATACATTTGGCAACCGATCGTATTGTTTTCATTTGGCATCGTAACGTTAAACGCTTTATATATAACTAGCTTTTACCCACGAACCTGCCCGCGTGAATGTCGGTGTTCAGCTACATGGGAAATCCCGGACAAGAATAGATTTATATAAAATAAAGAATAACCACAATTCTTGAGCTCTTGTATCTTAACGGCGGCTACTAAAACAGAGATTAAGCTGTATCTTCAATTCTACTGTACCGATTTTGATGAAACATGTCACAGTATTTAAATCGGAATAGTACCTTTGAGACTGTAATAGTTTCACGAAATTCTACCCACTGGTTTTTGCGTGAAGCCCGAACAAACAAACAAACATCGACGGATTTGGTTTCGCTCACTTGTAATTCCCAGTTTGTTCGTATATATTTCTACTACTATAAAATTGTTAAATGTCAAATCTTGTAAATAAAAGATATTTAAAAGAAACTACTCAAATTGACTAAGCGCTAATTAAGGGCTTTTGAAAAGAAATCCGTCGATGTTTGTTTGTTTGTTTGATCGAGCTTCACGCAAAACCACGTCACCAATTAAAGGTTAAACAAACAATATAATTTCCATGCCACATAAAATGTGCTCTTTCATTTTCCAAATTCAAAATTATGTACAATCCAAACAATGTGGCATCACAGATAAAAAATAAAAAGTTAATTTTAAATTCGTCTTAAAACTTATGAGCACACGAGTTATAACTCACCTGGTGTGGGCACTATCCATAAAATGTGCGTTATGGACTATGAATAAAGTGCAGCGCTTAATTAATGCTGCAGCATTTTAATTTCCTTTCGCAACAGCACGCCGGATCGCTGTTTTACTGTTAGTGCTTATTGCGTTTCAATTTTATTGTTCAATGTGCATATCTGGGTATTTAATGCATTTAGTTAATTTTAAAACAACACTAGTGAAAGTCGACAGTTTTGCTCGCTATAGCAGAATACAAATTAATATTTTTTTATTGCACACCAGTTTATGATATTTTCGTAAAATAATATATTGAAACTAGCATTTGCCCACGGCTCCGCCCGCTAAACGTCGGTTTTCCGCTACACAGAAGATCCCGAAACAATCACTGATTTATATGAAAGCCTCTGAACCAATCTTACTTGAGCTCTAGAACCTTAATGGTGGCTACTAAAACGGGGATCAAGCTGTATCTTTAATTTCACTAGACCGATTTTGATTAAATATGCCTCAGTATTTAAGACAGAATACTACCTTTAAGACTGTAACTGTTACAAGTTTGATTGAAATCTACCAGCTGGTTTATGCATGAAGCTCGAACAAAGAAAAACATCGACGGATTTGGTTTCAGAAGCCCTTTGTTAGTCGATCTGAGTGGTTTTTTTTTAATATCTTCTTTTTATAAAATTTGATATTAACAATTTTACAACAGTATAGATAATAACAGACATCACCGTACTGTCCGCTTGTCACAGTGCCGTAGCTCACAAGAATCCCGAACCAAATTAATCACTCAGGTAGGTACATTTACTTTGTGAAATCCAATCGGACGGCTCAAAGGGCCTGCGGAAGGGTTGAGCGATGTTCCGCCTAATGGCCCGGAATTGTTCCGTGATGCGATATCGTCTGAGATGCCTATCTCGTTTCTCTTTATTTACGAACTGTTTGTTCCGTTGTGAGCAGGGATTGTTATGTTTTATTTAGCTCGATGTCATTTGCACATAAACAAAGACATAGTTGAATTATTTTGAACA
>WUAW01001282.1:50366-68862 GCA_017165845.1 Thaumetopoea pityocampa | reverse complement strand
ACGATCGTAGCAGGTGGAAGGAAGTGGTCTCTGCCTACCCCAATGGGAAAGAGGCGTGACTGTATTTATGTGTGTAGTATGTACTATGATCTCTGCCTACCCTTATGGGATATCGGCGTGAGTGTATGTATGTATGTTAAGAAGTCAAGGGTGGACTATTGAGACACAACTGTATATTGATACCACCATAATCTTCATCTAATTTTGGTATCTTATCCACTTATGAGACCTCGATACTGGATTCGAATATATGGCATGAAGCGCAGCAACATTTTTTTTAAATTATTTTTTAATAAACCCGGATATTACAACAAATAATAGAAATAGCAATAGGTCTACATAAGCTGAATTAACATTCAAAATTATCTCCGTTAAATAAATAAAAAACATTTTGACAGCTTTGGCCGACGCGTTAATAATTTTAAAATGATGATAAACGCCATTCTAAGTAGAACACAAACGTTTATAAAGCAATGGTGTGTCGGAGCAACGATAGTGGATAATTTCGAGAATGCTATCAGACAGCAGCTGGTCTCCCGAACCCTCCTCAGTGCTTATCTTAGAACAGACTGAGTTTGGACGACGACACACAGTAGCAATATATTAATGATATTAATAAAATTATTAAGTATTTTCTGCCGTAGTACTCTTTAAGATATTTTATAAGCTGTGTTCTGTATTAAGGTCATGTATGTTAAGGTCAGGGAATACTTAGCCTGTCCGGTAAATAGACTTAAGCACATGGGTAAGCGACCCCGCCCTTACGAGCTACTACTGTCTCTTTTTACTTTTTCCGAGATAGTAGTATCCTATATCTTATAGTCCTTTTCCTAAATTCCATATTCCTTGCTCTATACAACTTTCCTATCTCATCATTTTTCCTTTCCTCTTCACTAAGCCGTGGGAACGCAATGAAGAACTTTAACACTTTTAAACTTTATAAACTTTTGAACCTTATAAATGGCGGCGTCGCGGTTCGCCACCCGACATGTCTTGTTGCCCACGGGGGCGAAATGTGAGCTGCGAATAGTCACTTTGCTACATTAAACGATTATAGCAGGTGGAAAGAAGTGGTCTCTGCCTACCCCAATGGAAAGTAGTATGTACTATGGTCTCTGCCTGCCCTTATGGGATATCCGCGTGAGTGTATGTATGTATGTAGTTCTATATTAAAGATTTAATAATATATCTCATTCCTTGTATACATATTGTATATTTTACAAACTGCTGCGTATCAACATCAATTTCCCAGTGCCTATCAATTGATAGCTTGATATATTTGTTTTGTAAAATATTACTCTTAATAGTACCACCATACCAATCAATTCAAACAAACTCTCCCACAGTGCCATATCAAAGTACCGTTCTACATTTACTTCGCATAAATGGTTATTTTTCAAAGCGTAGTCAATTTCAGTTTCCGCTTGTAAATGTGTGTTATTTTATATCGGTCATCATACAAACAAACTCACGAACTGACGGTATAGTCTTGACTAACAAGTTAAATCGCTGCTCCCAGCAACGGGTTGCACCCTGGACACTTAACACGTCTGTGTGTAAGCGCTTCGTTTACCTGCGGGTCGAGTGGCCGAATAGCCTTGCTCAGCGACATTGTCCAAACTACTTTAATAGGGTTGCCGTTAGATAAAAATTTACTACGTCACACTTGACATACTTTACGTGAACCGTTTTCAATTTTTGCGACCAAAGTTATGCAACGATCGAAATTACCTGAAATTGTTGTTAGAATTATTTTTTGTGACCGAAATCATATTAACAAAATAAGGACCTTAAAAGAAACATATGATAGGAAAGATGAAATTGCAGGCCTTGAAATTTGGAGCCAAGTCATCGAATAGGAACTAAAGACAGATGCTTCACCATTATCATTAGTCCGTAAAACTCCACTATTGGATATGAGTCTCCTTCTTAGAAGGAGAGATATGCAAAAATCATCACAATTGGCAGGTATCATGGAAATTATAGTAGATTTTGATTGAATATCAAGATAACGTTACTACCCATTATTCTGATACATCCGTTAGCTTATTCTCACAGCGTCCACGGAAGAAATGAAGTCATACTATTATTATGCCAACTCTACACAACAATGTCAAAACACAGGTGACATACTTATGAAGAGATAATATAGAACCATATACTCAACTGACCTCGAGTGATATAATTCAATAGCATCTAACGTTTAATACAAAACATTCGAAAATATTCCTCTAACCTGTCATCAAATCTGGAAAAAAATGGTAAGGTTTTGGCTTTATATAGGTTTAAGTAGGGGACAATATTACTTCACGTTAAAAATAGGATGAATCATACTATATATCTGTACTCGTATATAGGATATATCGATATATCACTAGCGAAGAATATGTTGATGAGGGTTTTCGCAGAGATCGTCATTTATATGAATTTGACATATCTATGATTTTTCTGTGTCAAAAAAAAAGTTAATCTGTGTGTTTTTTGGTATCTATTAATTGGTAAATAGAGTCACTTCTGCTGTTAAGATTTCTCGGTAATATTGTATAATAACGATGATTGGGTGCTTTGAGAATCGTTTAAAAATCCAAATCGACTAATACTAAGCACAGGAGATTTATTTCGACTGCACGGATGGCGCAGTGGTTTACGCGTCCACTGCGCTGTCGAGTGTTGTGGGTTCGATCCCCACACGGGTCAACAACTTTGTGTAAACCTGAAATTGTTGTTCTGAGTCTGGGTGTTCTTGTGTGTTTCCGTTATTTGAATGATTTTAAAGTCCCGCGACACAGGAATTAATCCTAATGCGGGAGTTGTCTTAAAAAAAATAGTGTGGAATCACGTTAATATATCTATAGCATGGCTTATTTCGATGAATTATATAAAGATGTTCAGGATAATAACGCATTTTATTTCACACGTCTTAGACCACCCACTCTAGGACTGTTGTGATATTCATTGATAGTATATTGGTGATAATTTTGCTATAACAGAACTTTACTAAATTTAGTCTGCTCCTATCTTTTTCTAATGTCAAACGTCAAAACGAGATGGCTACAATTTTGGTGCTGTCAGTTTTGTTTGGACACGTCAAAATTAAGAGATTTAGAGACGATCTCGGAACATGCCGACTAAAAATACGCAAAAATGCAACATTGTTTGTAGCGTTTATCAAAAATGTAGGTTGGCACTCGCTAAAATTGTTTACTATCTCGATTTATTCAAGAAGAATGTCCACGAACTCCTTTTACGTAAATTAGCAGAATCATATCTTTCTCATTTTCACCTTTATTTCCTTGTGTTTAAGTATGTTGTAATAGTATATTACTTAATTTTCATATTTGAAATTATTATTATATATTAGTTTAATGTATTCCCATGTATGTATTAGTATGTAATAATCGTTTTGTTCTCTCATCTCATCTGACAATTTATTTTCGTCTATAAATGCACCTACAATTTGTTGTAAACTACCCTAAGGTTGACTGGTCGAAATACCTAAGGCATTACGTCAACCTGTACATGTGTTATGTGTGAAGTGTAAATAAATAAATAAATTAAATAAAAAGTAGAATTTCTGTCCCAATTTCTTATTTACTGACAACCTTATTCTTATTTACTGACACTTTATTGCAAACGTGGCCCTAAGTATGTTGTTTTACGAAGCGTGAGCAAGCAAGGTCAAGTTACTTAAAAGCCAGTAAATGCTTTCGACAGGGACGCGTGAAAAGACTGTCACAAATTGAGTGTGTTCGAGCTCTTTAAAACAATTGTGTATATACATTATAGTTTATCTCCTTTATAATAGATAGCATCACCATCGAATTAACTCGCGGTATGGTTTTGTTACCACCGAAAGAATTTACTCAGGCTTTAGACCCATGAACTTTATCCAGTTAGGGTCTAGTAGTAGTGAGCTTTCACTATTGCTGTACCTCCAACTCATTTTTGGGATGTAGTAAGCTTAATACTCCCCTAGTCTTCAACTTTGTCCACTGTTTTGTCATTTGACAGCCATAAATAAACACATTCCGTCATAACGTGTCTCTTCTCTAGTTTTCTCTTCTCATAACTTTCTATCGGCATTATAATTAATATTTTCATACTATTTTTTATATTTGGTAACATCACTGCCCATCTTCAGTTTGATAATTTCAGCAACATGTTAGGCAACATGATGAATACCCAGCCATTAGCTGCTCACTAGAGGCTCGTTTGCTAATGGGAGAATGAATCAGGAATAAGTCAGATTAACTGTTTTGTCTCACAGCAGTACTTTTCTTTTCAATACTTAATTAAAAAAAAAGCATGTTCGTAAAAAGAATCTTTACTTGCTATAAAATAAAATTAAAAACTTTTGACATAAATAATAAACACAGTTTTAACACTTGTTTTACTAAAAAGTGTTTTATGATTTAGATACCTTCTTATCTACAAAATTATGTTGAAACTTTGTTTGGCGAAACTTTGTATTATAATATTTTACACTGTTAGGAACACTGAAAGAGTACTCGAACGCGTTCCTCATTGCGCAGAATATTTTAGTACTGATTTGAAATATTTAAGGAGTTATTGTGAGAAATTATGGATGGTGTGATTACATACCTATATATTATATATAAAACACAAAAATTGTTTCTACCCACGTCCGTTGTAGGTTTTGAAACCATCGAACCATGTGCCCCAAACAATTTCATTAGAAAGGCAATAATGCGAAGATGGTGTAAGACCACTAAAGCAATGCATTAGGCCATTCATAAAGTCGATTTTGGTCGTAGTCTACCATGCTGGCCTAGTGCAGGTTGGTGGACTTCACATACCCATTATCGTAATGTGTCCTCACGAAATTTTTGCTCTCCTTTAATTAGGGTTTATAATATAATCCTTATATGAATTAGAAATAACTCCGTAATACAGGACCGGGATCAAACCTACGACTTTTTGATCGCTAGCGGTGTCTGGTACCACTAGACCACCAAAGCAATTAACACTAACAAGTAAATTAACACTAACTTTAGTAACATTTTAATAGTGCTTTTTACTAACAAGTATTGTTAGGTAAATATACCAAGAATGAACAAAAGATACGAATAATTATGAACATCATTTAAACTTACAGTTTTTAGTTTGTTTACAATAAAAAAATGCCTGACAGTTAATGTTGCCGAACTCGATATAAAGATAGACTTCCAGTTATCTCCACAAAATCGTTTTCCATTTTCGTGCAACGACATTATAGCTGCAGGCTTTAAGGACATTCCGCCCGAACCGCGGATGACTGCTGACGTGATTCCCGCGCTCGGGCGCAAGGGCCAAGGCGGACGCCGCACAGTTTTTAGTGGGTGCAATCCTCACATAACCGTCGTGCTGTGCCCTCAGCGCAACGGTATGGGTGAGCCATTTTCTGTGCGTAAAAAAAAAGGCTTTAAGGACATAACAAAAAAAAATTGACTTAGTAACTGAGAATCAATTTTAAAATGACGCCACTATGAGACAGTTCAGTAACATAAAACAAATGAAATCACAAAGCATTCCATTTTTGAAATTATACTTTTTTTTTAATTTCGTCTACGTTATTTTGGGTCAGCCTGTATTTTCGTAAAATCTTAGTTTGTACGAAGCATTAGCGTTTAAAGACACACATCTACATACTATTATAAAATTGTTAAATGTCAAATTTTGTAAATCAAATATATTTAAAAAAAAACACTCAGATCAACTAATTAAGGGCTTCTGAAAACGGATCCGGAGATGTGTTTGTTTGAGCGTTACGCAAAAAAAAGTGGGTAGATTTTGGTCAAGCTATTACTTAAATACTATTCAGACTTAAATACTGCAGCATGTTTCATCAAAATCGCTGCTGTAGAATTGTAGATACAGCTTGATTCCTGTTTTAGTAGTCGCCGTTAAGGTGCAAGAGCTTAAGTAAAAGTGGTTCAAAGGCTTTTTATATAAATCTATGATTTTGGGATTTCCCATGTAGCAGAAAACAAAACATTCATGGGGACGAAGCCGCAGGCAAAAGCTAGTATTTACATATATATCCTCTGACTAGGTCGTCGAATGATATACCTTTCTGATAGCATCCATGTTATATCCACTGTGTCACTGTCTATTCTAGGCTGGCCTGATGGCAAATTAGTATCAGGTACTGCATTTATATTTGGAAGATTTGATGGTCGACTTGTTGGAATTGAATCCTACCAACCATTTAATATAATGTAAGCTCCAGGAGAAAATTCGGAATTGGCTAGTACATACATACATACACTCACGCCGATATCCTATAAGGGTAGGCGGAGACCATAGTACATACTACATGCATACAGTCACGCCTCTTTCCCATTGGGGTAGGCAGAGACCAATTGGCCAGTACAGTGTAAAATAGAAAAAAACGATGCCAAGATAAATTATAATGAACGAGTAATTAGGTGGCATATAGAGAGGCCGTGAAAACCACTAAATTCACATACCTTGGATCTATAACTACGAAGTGCCGATCCAGATTGGTGCCGTTTAGCCAAAATTGCAAATGAATTTTTAAATTGCAAAATATCTTACACAAAGCAAAGACAGGCATATATGTAACGGCATTATTAGATTGCCAGATCGGTTCTCCTATGCGGCAGTGAATTATGGCAGTCCTTCGGTGGCCAAGAGATCTGCTTTAAAGAAAAGAGGAAAGACTCAAAAGGATAAGCAACGTTATCTAGTTTGATGAAATGTGCAACGAATATATTAGATACAGGAGGGACAAATGAGGTGGTTTTAGTAGAAGATGATTTGATAGAACAGTCCTCGAGGCTGCTCATAAAGCGTTTGCTAAGCTTTGTGAGCCAGGACGTGAAAGCCTTTTGCTACAGTAGGTACAGTGGCGGATTTACAGATTTTCAAGGTATAGGCTGTAAAGTTTTTGCCACCCTTGTCTCTATAATTGTCATGTCCTAGATTATTTTTACAATCCAACAATTTCGTTAAAATTGCACGTAAAATAGTTTTTGGGTATATTTCTGAACTAGTCAAAAAAAAATCGATCCCCAAATTTGCCGCCCCAAAAATCTGCCGTCCTAGTCTCAAGCTTACTCAGCCTGCTGGTAAATCCGCCACTGAGTAGATGTAGATAAAGATCAGGCAAAGCGCAGTATACTTAGTAGCAAGCGGATTCTGGTATCAAAAGATGGAAAAAGTAACAGCAGGATTAAGAGAACTGATGAAATATAGGCCACAAACGAATCCGAATGTGCTTTTAATATTGACAACGCTTTTAACAAGTGTGAATCTTTACGTCATTTTGTTAAATGACGTAAAGCAAAGAATTATCTCTGTAAAATCGAGATTAAATACATTCTTTATCTAATAGACAAGTCTTCGAGTTATTATTGAAGCTTCAATAACACAATCTTAAGACTGTGACTAAATTTATAATTTGAGATTTCTGCTGCCAACCTCTTCTCTCTATTAAAGCAGTAAATTAATTCATACGGTCTTTGTGCATATAGAGTTATTCTGAATAGAAAATGACAATAACGATTCTTTTTTT
The DNA here is from genome assembly GCA_017165845.1 of Thaumetopoea pityocampa. Classification (NCBI taxonomy): domain Eukaryota; kingdom Metazoa; phylum Arthropoda; class Insecta; order Lepidoptera; family Notodontidae; genus Thaumetopoea; species Thaumetopoea pityocampa. Next base: position 61,325 of record WUAW01001282.1, on the reverse strand, counting down.
TTTAACTTATTTTGGTCAACAAACAATTACACCAAGGTCTTAGTCTATTACTAATCTAAAAAAATATACTATGAATAAAATACATTTAAGAAAACTGTTATATAAAGCTGGTCGTTAATATTAACATAATTAAATATGTATACATTATGTGTTTCTGACTCTGTTCAGCACTAAGACAGTGTTCACTAAGGTTTATTACTTTTATTTATTTTTTTTATTATTATTTTATTATTAAATTGATAAATGTCTAATTTTCAAAAATCAAACACATTTTAAAACAAACTAATCAAATCGTCTAATTAAGGGCTTCTGAAACCAAATCCAATGATGTTTATTTGTTTGTTTCTTGGTTGGTTTATTTGTTCGGGCTTCGCGCAAAAAACATCAGGTAAATTTTGGTTAAACTTTCACAGTATTAAAGTTACTATTCCGCCTTAAATACTGCGGCATGACTTGTTAAAATCGGTCTAGCGGAATTGTAGATACCACTTGATCCCTATTTTAGTAGCCGCCGTTAAGGTACAAGGGGTCAAGTAAAGGTGGTTTGTTATAAATCTATGATTATGTCGGGGTTTCCCATGAAGCGGATAACCAAAATCCGCCGCTGTCCTCGAGCTGTCTTCAAGAGACAGAATATTATGGAGTCACTGTCAATCAGCGAATTTCAGCACTTACAGCTGTTGACATAACAGCACAAACCAACTCAGTGGAATGATAAGATGCTTCCGGGCACGTCGCGTTCCGAGCGCTTCCTACGACCTAGTTCGGTGAGCTGAAACGTGATTGCTAGCTTCCCTCCAGAAATTTACCACACGAACAGCGCTGAATTCTAAGTTAAAAGCGAAAACAGACATTATATTTATATAAATTGACTAGGTTTGACCGGCAGTTCCGCCCGCGGGATCGTCCTGTGTTTATGCATTTGTATATAACATCAATCTATTGCCGTCAGATAAACGTGTTTCATCATCTATCAATATATCTATACATATAATAAAATCGTAAACGAGCCGTGTCTGTATAATGAATATTTTTTCAAAAAAATCATCCATACAGATTGTAGTTATGTTACCGGAGTCAAAAATATAATTTTTAGAAATTTTGTCTGTTTGTCGGTTTGTCTGTTTGTCTGTGCGTTTGTGCACGCTAATCTCAGAAACGGCTGAACCGATTTGAATGCAGTTTTCACTGTTGCATTTTGGCAAGCTTCCTGTAACATTTAGTGTTTGTTTCATTCCAATCGATCCACAAACAATATAATTAATTAAAATAATACGCGATATTCTAGAAACGCGCTGCGGTCGATTTAGCTAAAACTTTTGTTGACTGTTTTTCTTAAAACGTTGACCGCAAGTTTATATGAACACAAGGAACACATCTATACCTATAATAAAATCGTAAACGAGCCGTGTCTGTACAATGAACATTTTTTCAAAAAAGACCATTGTATTATTGTACCTTTATTTTTATTTACCTTGTTTTTAGAAATTTTGTCTCTGTTTCTTTGTTTGTGCGTTTGTGCACGCTAATCTCAGAAACGGCTAAACAGATTTAAATGCTGTTTTTACTGTTGCATTGGGGCAAGCTTCCTCTAACATTTGGTGTTTGTTTCATCTATCTATCATTTATCATTCATTCTTATTAAGATCGGAGAAAATAATTTGTGTAACATATAATTTCGCTCTTACCGAATGTCCACGCAGACGGAGTCGCGGGCGCAACTAGTACTATTATAAAATTGTTAAATATCAAATTTTCAAAAATCAAAAATATTTAAAGGGAAATTACTCAGACCGACTAAATAAGGGCTTCTGAAACCAAATCCGTCGATGTTTGTTTGTTCGAGCATCACGCAAAAACCAGCAAGTTGATTTTAATTAAAGTCTTAAAGTTACTGTTCCGACTTAAATACTGCGATATGTATCAACAAAATCGGTCCAGTAGAATTGAAGATACCGCTTGATCCCTGTTTTATTAGCCACCGTTAAGGTACGAGAGTTCAAGTAAAAGTAGTTCTTAGGCTTTTTTGAACGAATGCCACTGTGCTGAAGTTATGTAGGACCTGAAGAACTCCCACTAAAAACCATACAACCTCCTTTTTGAGAATTAAAAAACTATGCGTGAAATAATCTCTCGCATACAAACTTTCATACTCATCAAATTTTACCCTAACGGGGATCCGAACTCGAGACTGGTTGACACAAAAAGCAGGGTATATATTGGAACTCTCTCGTAGAGTGAAATAGGGCGTGTGATTCGATCAGACTCAACACGGCACCGCGATACGTCTCTATATAAAGTTTTAATATATACTGATATACTCGTATTCCTGTTGAAAGATTTAATTGCCAGTACAAACTTCGGAGTTTCGATATGCCTCAATGAAGTGATGTTAGCCTTCAGAGAAAATTAAGTGATGCATATGATTACTGTGTTGTTCGAAGAGGTTGTGACCTAGTCAATAATTGATATACCACACGATTTTTGGGTTAAGCAACGTTCATCACGGCCGGGTATTAGATGGGTTAACGAATCTAATATCTAGTTTAGAACTAATCACTTCTGTGTTTCTGAAGATACGTAAAATATATTTAAACGTTTTTTTTGTTTAATAAAAAGGTATTTTTGAAAAACCAATCGATATATGTATAATAGGTAGTTTTTATTGCCAAAGTTACCTATATTACCTGAGCTTAAAATTAAGTTCAGTCAAAGATATTTTCCGAGAAGTTAAAAATATTTCACAGATTATCTATTCTTTATCCTAATATTGGCGCTGATTCTGTTATAACAGAACTTAACTAAATTTAGTCCCTCTCTATCTTTTTCTAATGTTAAAAGCCAAAACGAGATAGCTACAATTTTGGTGCTGTCAGTTTCGTTTAGAAACGTCAAAATTAAAAGATTTCGATGCAATCTCGAAACACACGGACTAAAAATACGCAAAAATGCAACATTTTTTTGAACCGTTTAACAGAAGCGTAGGTCGGTACTCGCTATAAATGTTTGCTATCTCGTTTTGGCGTTTAACATTAGAAAAGATAGAGAGGGACTATATTTATTTAAGTTCTGTTATAACAGAATCAGCACCATTATCATGATCTATTATAAAATAACAGTTGAGGATAACTAAATTATTATATATAATAATAATAATATTCTGGTCACATTTTCACACATATTGATCTAGTTCCAAACTAGGATTCCCTGTGTCTTGGGTACTAGACAACGATATACATACTTATGTATATATAATAGATAAATACTATACATAAATAAATAAATACGTCCATGACTCGAAACAAGCATTTGTGCTCATCACACAAATGTTTGACCCTACTAGGATTCGAACTCAGGACTCATTGGCACAGAAAGCAAATATTTATATAATATTATATCCCCTGGATATTCATCCTCATAGCAGGGGGACCGACCTCCTCTGATCAAGAGTGGGATTAGGCCGTAGTCTACCACGCTGGCCTAGTGCGGGTTGGTAGACTTACACACCCATGCGAACATGTAGGTTTGCTCACGAAGATTCCCTTCTCCGTTGGGTACATCGGTGTCTACAATGTAGACCGTACATGAATTAGAAATAACGGTTCGTTTATTACATACATACGAACATTCACAGCAAAGAGGATAGGCAGAGACCACAGTTTGCCACATACTACGCTGCTGACGCACCTCTCTCACCTCATCCACATCCATACATCTTTTCATACACTTTCGTCGATTAAGGGTGCTACGAACTTGACATTTTTGAAACAAGTATAATATTTTTATTATCATAAATTATTATGTCAAGATGTATATAATTGAACAATTCACCGATTTTTATATTAATGGTGTGAATATATGTACTAACTAGCTGACCCAGTGAACTTCGTACCACCTAAAAAAATTTCATCGATTTTTCGACTATTCCTTTGAGTTTTACTAATTTTATTTTTCCATAAACCACCTCTCTATTGAGGTGAATAAAACAAAGCCGAAATATCCAAATCGGTCGAGCCGTTTTCGAGTTTATACGAGGCTAATGCACGGCGATTGATTTTTATATATACAGATTAAACTCTGATCTTAGATTTGATCCAAAAATTTTAACATGACATTTTTAAATTCAACAGACTCATGCCGCCTCAACAAAATCGTTTCTTTTTTTAATGTCACTTCATGCTTCGTCGAGCTCGTGAGTCTCATGAAATGCATATCGCATAAGTGAAACTCGATGGAGCGAAAAATTCTTTGAGATTTTATTCAGAAGCCGATACAGGGCCTGGATGAGTTCGCATATTTATAGAACTTTTAACGGTGTCACATGGACAATCATTAAAAATAATCACATTCTCTATGAACAAGACACAATTGTGTACAAGGTTCGAAAAATACAAACGATTAACATTCAGTAAGGTCACGGAGTATTCAGTCTTTTAGCTTGTCCGGCAAATAGACTTAAGTATACGGGTAAGCGACCCCGGCCCCCGAGCTACTACTGTCTCTTCCTACTCCTTCCGAGATAGTAGTATCCTATATACTATAGTCCTTTTCCCAATATCCATATTACTTAATTTTTCTTATATTCGTAGTATCGCAATGAGGTTAATACTTTTGAACCTTATAAAATGGCGGCGTCGTGGTTCGCCACCCGACACGTCTTACTGCCCGCGGAGGCGAAATGTGGGCTGCGGATAGCCACTTTGCTACATCAAGCGATCGTAGCAGGTGGAAGAAAGTGATCTCTGCCTACCCCAATGGGAAAGAGACGTGACTGTATGTATGTAGTATGTACTATGGTCTCTACCTACCGTTATGGGATATCGGCGTGAGTGTAAGTATGTATTGATTCTCATAGAACCCGCGGAAAGGGATGAATTAAAGCTGTTGTTATGCTCGTATTAAGGCAATTTAATTTAATTCTGCAAAGATATATGAATGTTAAAAAATTGATTAACGTATAGCCCATTCTATGTATATTCTGCCTAAGGGCTTGCAAACATTGTTTCTATTCTGTTATCACAACACATAACATCGTTATTCTAGCTGAATCTGTTATAAAATTGTTAAATGTTAAATTTTGTAAATAGATATTAAAAAAAAACTTCTGAAACCAAATCCATGGATGTTTGTTTGTTCGAGCTTCACGCAAAAACTACCACGTAAAATTTAATCAAACTATTGCAGTCTTAAAGGTACTATTCCGATTTAAATACTGCGACATGTTTCATCAAAACTGGTCTAGTACAATTGAAGATACAGCTTGATCCTTCTTTTAGTAGTCGACGTTAAAGTACGAGAACTCAAGTAAAAGTGGTTCTAAGGCTTTTTAATCTATAATTGTTTCGGGATTTACCATATAGCTGAAAACCGACATTTAGGCGGGCGGAACCGCGAGCATAAACTAGTTTAGTTCTAAAATAACATGAGCAACCAAATTATAGACTGCTAAAACTATAATAACAAAAGACTGGCAAACATTGTAAGTTTGATGTGAATATATATAATTACAATTAAGATAATATAATATTATAACTGTATAATATTTAACATTGTTTGAATATAAATACGTACCATCATCCTGTGGAATGAGCTCCCAGCAGCGGTTATTCCAAACAGACATGACTTGGGAACTTCCAAGAAACGAGCCTACACTTTTTTTAAAGGCCGGCAACGCATCTGAATTCCTTCTGGTATTACGAGTGTCTATGGGGGCGGTGATCACTTACCATCGGGCGAATCACTTGCCCGTTTGCCCCCTTTTATATAAAAAGAAAAATATATATTAGTAAGCCATTGCATGTTGGCATGACATAGCGAACTTTAAAACAAAATCTATCTTGTTAAGCAAGTCATAAATGAATTGAATTGAATTATTTAACAAGTGAATATCAAACCCAGTGTAGCATCGTATGTACAATATGTGAAATTCAACTTTGAGAAGATCGTTATAGCGAAGAACTTTAAATGGTGTGAATATCAAACAATACAATGTAATTAACGCCAGATAAATTTCCGCGAAACGTATTCGCGTGTGATACAAAGTTCAGTGTTTATCAAGATTAGACTAAGTTTCGAAATCGCGTGTGGTACAAAGTTCAGTGTTTATGAAGACTAGACTAAGTTTTGAATTCGCGTATGATACAAAGTTCAAATGTTTATCAAGACTAGTCTAAGTTTCGAATTTGCGTGTGGTACCAAGTTCAGTGTTTATCAAGACTAGACTAAGTGTCGAATTTGTGTGTGGTACCAAGTACAGTGTTTATCAAAACTAGACCAAGTTTCGAATATGCGTGTGGTACCAAATTCAGTGTTTATCAAGACTAGACTAACTTTCTAGAATGTGTGCTATCTATTAATTTACTACTAGCTCCTTCATTATTATCATTATCATCGTCATCGTAATCATCATCGTCATCATTTCCATTATCATAAGCTCGTAGAAGTGCACTGTTGGACGTGGAACTCCTTCTCAAAAGAGAGTGTTTGTCGTAATCTCCATACTTGACAAGCATATTGGAGGTCGCAATAAGTGCAGGTTGTGTAGCATGATAACGGTACTAACCTTTGTCTCCGTGCATTCATTATCTGGTTCTGACAGCATCCACGCGAATAAATGGAGTAACGCTATAACTATCCCGATGCCACACAGCCATTAAAACATGTATCAGATCATTATATCATATACGATCAGACACCCAATTAAATTTAATTTAAAGCTAAATGATTTTCCACATAATACACAAAATGGCAGCTTTAATATGGCGGCGCTACAAAGCAAATAATGTATCAAGTGCACAATAGCCCCTCCCACACAGAACCCCTCCAAACAATAAGATGAAATTAACACTAGCAAAAGTTTCTCCGTAACAAATTCTGGTGCCGCGCTCCCCAAGTTTTATCTACGGAGAACTAACGAGATTAAGTTTCACAACTACGATCGTCCCAATTCCGAACTAAATGACTCAAGTACTTAGTAGCATGTTAATGTTGTAGATATATAGATATGTGATAATATCAATCTATTTGCTAATAAGTATAGAATTAGATATGTGGCTGTAGAAAAGACTATGCTTGCGATAGACTTTGCAAAAGAACAATAAATTCATGTATCGAATGGAAAATGAAATAGAACTGTGGTTAATGTAATCGCAGAGCTAAAGCGGAGTTAGGTTAGCTATAGTATTTGGTCATATGTTGTTGAGTAAAATATCCTTATATCCGGTTTAAACTAACAGCCTGTGTTTTGTAGATAATTTATTTTCTAGGCACCTTGCAGTTGTTGGTTTTAATATTATGGATCTTCTTTTTCAATCGGAGCGATAGGCTACTAAAATATAGCAGGGTCTTTCAATCGGAGCTACAAACTACTGAAATACAGCAGATTCAATAAAATGGTATTATTCTGCGAATTAACGGATATTTATTGCTATCACTAAAATAACTGTCAAGAAAGTTATTGAAAAGTGGGAATTATTGAAAGTTTTTCGTTTTAGGGGAAATCTATATCTGGTAGTGGATCTTAAAATATTAATTACGATAAGTGAGAATTGGTAACATTAGGCGAAATTGTAACTGATATAGTTATAGCTATATTTATTTTAACTTTACCCCCTAAAATTTAGGTACCACCGTAAGCCATAACCGCGGATGACTGCTGACGTGATTCCCGCGCTCGGGCGCAAGGGCCAAGGCGGACGCCGCACAGTTTTTAGTGGGTGCAATCCTCACATAACCGTTGTGCTGTGCCCTCAGCGCGACGGTATGGGTCAGCCATTTTCTGTGCGTAAAAAAAAAGGTAACACCGTAAGTCATGAACTTGCAAAAGGCCAGAGCTGCCGGACATCACAGAACACCCTGGGGCACTGCTTTACCGACAAATAGATCCCCTTATTCACCAACATTTGCATAGGCTTCATAATAAATGTCATGTAACACGCGATAAATATTCAGTGGCCTCAGTTTCACGGCGTGAAGTATGCGAAATGAATTGTTTGCGAGACTTAAACTTTGTTGGAGCATTGTAAACTTTGTTGGCGCAGTTCAGTTTTATTGTTAATTTTATATTGCGAACGTTGCCAAAATATACTTGTGTTTTTGTTGTGTGATGTCGGCATCATAACAGCGTCTGCCCATGTCTTACCGTTGATGCTGTGGTAACCGGCTTGCAGATGTACCAGAATATTGAGCAGCAATGTTATTCTCTCAAAATCTACTGCGGTCTCCGAGATGTCTGCAAAATGTGGAGATTATAGCATATCCATCCTTTTTAAGAAGTAAATCCATGTCTATCAATGTTGATGATGAAACCTTTTATAATATAAAAAAAACTAAACATATACTGCTCTTATGAAATATTGCATCCTTATTAATATTGTTAATTCAAATGTACTAGCGTAAATGTATTCAATATATGGAAGCGGATTGGTTTTCTGCTACATTGGAAATCCCGACACAATCATAGATTTATATAAAAAACTTTAGAACCACTTTTATTTGACCTCTCGTACCTTAGCGGCGATTACTGAAACAAGAATCAAGCTGTATCTTCAATTCCACTCGATTAATTTTGATAAAACATGCCGTATTATTTAGGTTGGAATAGTACCTTTAAGACTCTAACAATTTAACCAAAATCTACCCGCTGGTTTTTGCGTGAAGCCCGAACAAACAAACAAACATCGATGGATTTGGTTTCAGAAGTCCTTAATTAGTCTGACTGGTTTGTTTTTAAATATCTTTGATTTTTCAAACTTGACATTTAACAATTTTATAATAATATAGATGCCCCATAACTCCAATAGAAAAAATATAGTAGCTTAAATAAAAAAAAGTAATAATACAGATTATACATTTGTATTTTGACAAACGTGCATGTATCCCAACCACCCACAATAGTTAGGGGCCACAATAACATAGACATTAAAAAAAGATTCGATGCAGAAGAATAAGTTCTAATGTTATTATTTTTCGAATTTGTACCTTACAGTCTAATGGGCACAGTAACACTCACAACACTACTAGTTTTATCAGTGCTAGCATCCAGATACTGGAAATATATTAAAAAAAAAATTATGAAACAAATTCAAAATTAGAACCAATTTCTATCTATCTCTAAGGACAGATGTACGGTAATAATTTCTTAAAAAAAAAACATCGCCTAAGAGCGCCTTAAGAAGCTATAAAATTTCATGTCCAGAATGTTTATTCATGAGTTTTATTGCCACCAGACGCTGCAGGTCAAAATAAAAATGGCAGTAACATTAAATAATTTTAAGGGCACACAATTCAGACAACGAGGCCTTCAGCAACTGGAACCCGTTGAGTTATAGCCCAACTGGGAACACTTCGCTATCAAAATGGATTCGGTTATATTTCACGTAAGGACAATGAGATACGATATCATAAGGAAACTATTTATCGCTCACATATTATTATACATAAATGTAACCGCTCCAAATACTGTATTTGTCGCAGATGAAATTCTCCTTAGGACTACGCAGGGCACTGGGTCTAGTCGTAGGACATTTTAGACCCCTATCGGCCCCTCTTACTGATATAAAAATTCCGCGCTGTCTTCATAAACGTGAAAAAAATCCGGGACAATGACTTCACCGGTGTCTCAATCAATCTCGTCCTTCCGAGAGCTTTTATGGGAACATCGGTTTTCTTCCCTCTCTCTGCCTTGCAAGGTACTTACGTTAAGATGAGTTGTGGGTCGCTTTAGATATGCATAGGACCCCCACTAATTGCGTCCAGCATACGCTAACTCAAAATTGTACTAATCAAATCCAAGGCGAGGTGCCCTGTATCTTGGTCACAAGGTATAGGTACATACTTAAATACATAAATGATAATCCACATTCACACATACAATTAAAATGAGTTCAAATCTTACCTTCATTACGACCTACGCTGAACCGTACTCGTAAGGCTCTGACCACACAACTTTGCGTGAAGCCTACCTTCGTAACCAGAGGCCTCTTAATATTTCACTTAACACTCCTTTCATGTTAAATTTGCGCTCTCACACTTCAATGGACAGGGAATCACAAATCAAGAATTGTCTCTCGTTGTTTATGGATGAGTTAAAATTAAAAGTAGGATCAGTTTAAAAACCTGAGCTGATGTGAAAAAATCTCCATAAATTTAGGGGCATTTGATGATCGGCAGTGATTAGATTATTGTCTACATAACATTACATATACGTACCCGTGACATACATAGCCTTGACATAATAATGTAATCAATATAACATCAAGGCTCTAAAACGTTCACTATAAATACCAGGTTTTTTTTAAGTGAGCATTAATCTTTTATTTATTTATCTTTATTATATTTTCATCCACTCCAGATTACATTTGCTGTTGCATCTACTTCATTGTCTCTGTACTATCCAAATTTTGACCGGTAGTGAATGTAAAAAATAAATAATGTAATTTTAAAATGCTGAAAGAAGTTACAGTATATATATATATATATATATATACATATATATATACATATACATATATATATATACATATATATATATATATATATATACATACATATATATATATATATATATGTACATAACACTTCAGTTGGTTTTTTAACACCATTAAATCGATCCGTTGTTCGGAATCGAGGTGTACATTATGGAGTCTGCGATCCAACGGGCCCCGGTAATGAACCTGTTCTCATTAAAAGTAATGAGCGGCCCGCGTTTGACGGTCACGTCATTTGAGTGAGCCGTTTGAGAGATTAACGAGCTCAACCCTCGGACTAGTCCACGTTGGAATAGAACGAGCTTCTGTTCCTTCTGTCTTCATAATAATCTCAAGCTATTATCAATTTAAGTACACTGATGATGTAGTCGAGCCAGATATGACTTGCGATCAAAAGATTGTAGGTTCAGTCCCAGTCCAGTACCACTGAGTTAATTCTAATTCATGTGCGATCTAGATCAGAGATTCCCAA
>WUAW01001281.1:8568-21829 GCA_017165845.1 Thaumetopoea pityocampa | reverse complement strand
GATATTACATAATATGTATATTACGGTTATTATGATTCATTATTAAGAACATTAGTGGTCAAGTGGTGCCACACACGGCTTGCGATCAAAAGGTCGTAGGTTCGATCCCGGTCCCGTACCACTGAGTTATATCTAATTCATGTACATTCATGGAGAAGGAAAGCTTCGTGAGGAAACCTGCATACACAGATGGGTGTGAGAGATTTACCAACACGCACTAGGCTAGCGTGGTAGACTACGGCCTAATCCCCTCCCGATAAGGGGAGGGACTGGGGATGATTAGTAACCAATATATAAGGTTAAATTGAGAAATTTATGCCATATTTTATTGGCCATTATCAATAACTTTGTAATAGCCGTGGTTTGAATGAATTAACTATTAATTGAGATCACACATGCACATGAGTAATAAAGCGAATCTATCTACCCCGATTCCATGTAAGATTCTCTGCCCTACACTTACAGTATCTTTGTAAAGTCGAAGAAACGGAGGAGAGCAGTCCTTTTTCGTTGTCACAAATAGGGAGACATCATGCGAGCCGTGCCACAGCTGTGTAGGTGAGCACGGTGCCTGCTGGTTTGTCATGCTAAAGCGAAAGGGTTACACTTGCTGCAGTGTCGAAGAAGAGCAGAGTTAATTTTAGTGAAAGATGGATTAATATAGTATAGGAATACTCCAATTATTACTATTATTATTAATATCAACCAGTAATATTATTACTGACCGCCTTTAACACTCTCACTGTAATGTCTTGGTTAATACATATTATTTATTTATTTTCATTATTAAAAAAGAAGGAGTTTGCCGTAATCTCCACGATTGACAAGCATATGGAAGATATTGTTAGTTGGATTACAGGATAACACTACTTACACACTGTCCTGGTGTATACCTTAGCTGATTTTCACAGCACCCACGAGGAGTGATAGAGTGTCCCTTTTATTATGCCAGTGTCACACAACAATATTAATAATAATCAGGCTATTAATAATTTTAAATTAACCGTAACATATATACCATGTGTCGTTCACAAAAATATATTGAAATATTTTTTGCCTTTCACATTTCAGAAATAACACGATTGAGCTGATTTGATGATTCCAACATTGTGATGAACAGTGTTGAGGCGTCATGATGAAATAGGTTTAACTAAAATATCCTATCCCATTCATTGAACTAATAAATTAAGCAAATGATTCAGCGTTACACAGATTAGCCGACGTCATCGGCACTCGTTTGTTTATGCAGGTACTTAATAGTTGACGACGAGGGCACGAATCTCTCATCTCTACCGTACTCAGGCGTGATATGACGCCGGACCTTCGGATTTTAAAGGGAATCCATATCCATCACACCACCGTAATGCTGTCATATTATCTACATGCAAATATTTAAAGATGTCAAAATCATTATCATTTACTATGATAGCTACGCTCATTCGTTTTACAGGACGCTGTAGACAGGACAACATATTTCGTTTTAAGAGCAGGTTTTTTTGGTGTATTTAAATGTATTTCAGACATCCACGAAGAAGTAAACACTAGATACTTTAACGAGTGTAAACGCACTACGTTGAGTACACGCCCGGTATGCATATAATTAGGGATGGGGAAACAAACAAATTTGACTTATATACATAATTAGACAGCAGTGACACGATCAGTGATAAGTACATTGGCGGTGTAACAATAATATACGTTCATAGAATTTCAGATTCAAACAGACCAGATTTGACGTTTTTCACTCAGTGCCGCATCAGCTCTGTACGATTGTCCACCTACAATATGATTTCAAAAACTCCACCAANGACACGATCAGTGATAAGTACATTGGCGGTGTAACAATAATATACGTTCATAGAATTTCAGATTCAAACAGGCCAGATTTGACGTTTTTCACTCAGTGCCGCATCAGCTCTGTACGATTGTCCACCTACAATATGATTTCAAAAACTCCACCACATTATGAAATAATTGCAATTTTTATATTTACTACAAATAGTACAACATATACCAGGAGATATTCTATTATGGCATAATCTATACCGATATCATGGCATAATCTATACCGATATTTGTCAACAAAATTGATAATAAATAATCATCATTTTATCAATTTTGTTATGAATTGAACCCATCCCTACAGAATATTTAATTATAGAACCCCTAGGGGTTAAACTATTTACCCCGTAGACCACTTGCCATATTTTTTCGGTTTTGGGTAGACCCCCTGCTTATCTGATGTTTTACAAATTCATCAACTTCAAATGTATTTTTAAGCACCTGTATAATGCTACTTTGAAAGATTTGAATTTCTAATTGAAGTGGAATCGTTGACCATAGGGATCTACGAGTATACTTTGAGTATCAATGTTATGGAATATGAAGGATAAACTGTAATATCCAGTGACTTCATCGTCGTAACAAACAAACTTATTTTATGATATTTTCTGCATAATTTGTGATGATGTAATAATATTATAATATATTCTATATTATAATATTGAGAGGAAAAACAAATTCAACATAGATCGTTGTAAAAACTATGAAATTATAAATTCTTTGTATCAAAGATATTATTATTGTGGCAGCCTACTTAAGAAAAATCCCCGTGTGTAAATATTGAACAAAATGGTTTATATTAAAAGTCAGTCGGGTTTTTATATATAATTAATTATTCTTAAAAAATATTGATAAACAAAATTTAATACAATTATATATACTGTTTCGTTTGTTGTAACACCCTGTGTATTACGATGCTGATAATGATTCGAAGATAATACTTTAATGACACACAAATTTAGAGACTACACAGAAACGTAAATAAAAGAGGTAAAATTATACAAGGGTCATCCCTTGTATAATTTTTCATCTTTTATTATATTATTTTATTATCGCTAGAAGCGATTCCTGGTAGGCAACCTTTTGTTAATTTGTGATATTTCACATTCAACAATGACCAGTGAAACAGACTCAATTAATTAAAACTTCGTACGAGTAAAGGTACCCCATATAATTATGCCAACAAAGAACGTTTCTTGAAAACTACGTGATAACCCTGAAGGTGTACGTGTAACAAGGGTCTTAAGCTTATGAAACAAATTTGTGAACCTTTAAATTTTATTATAACCTATGTGGAGTTTGCGAGTGTTTGGGACGTGTAATTACTGGTAGCAGGGGTGTGTTGATACGTATATGATATTAATGCACGGCTTAGGCACAGTTTCAACGCTATATTTGCACCATACTTATGCTTCGTAGAAAAAAAAAACGAAAGTTGTAGGTATATCGTATTTGATTTATCTATAGTATGTGGGATCGATTTGTCCGTTCAGTATATTTTCTTTCAAATTATACAATTAAAATTAAATAATTGACTCGGATAGAGGGGAGTCATCACACCGCAGCGAACAACCGTTCGTTCAAGAATCGAAATGTCTCGAAATTGATCCCCTGTTGACACACTAACATTACCATGACTTCTCTGTGTTTAGGAAGGCACGTAAACAGTGGGTCCTCGGTTGGTGTCTCTAAGCATCGCTGACCGTTAGCAGAAATTGTGGGGGCTTACAGGGATGATGTCAGGTGACAATCCGTCATCTAGACCCACCCTGCAGTCGCAACCCCGCAAGAAACAGCATACACTGACAGAAAAGTCGAAGTAGTCCTGGGACGGAAAAAAATGACTCGGATAATATGTCATACTAGCTTTTGCCCGCGGCTCCGCCCGCGTGAATGTTGATTTTCCTGTACATAATAAATCTCAAAACAATCACAGATTTATATAAAAAGCCTAAAATCCACTTTTACTTGAGCTCTTATACCGGCGGCTACTAAAACAGGGATCTAGTTGTATCTTCAATCCTACCGGACCGATTTTGATGAAACATGCTACAGTATTTAAGTTATAATAGTACCTTTAAGATTATAATAGTTTCACCAAAATCTACCTGCTGTTTGTTGCATGAAGCTCGAGTAAACAAACAAACATCGACGTATTTGGTTTCAGAAGCCCTTAATTACTCGATACGAGTAGTTTTTTTAAATACAAAATGTATTTACAAAGTTTGACATATAACAATTTTATAATAGTATAGAATTATTAAATTTTTAACAAAATATTGGATGTTATTTTTAAAATTATAGAGAATTTCCTTCAGGCATATTTTTAAAAATATAAAGAATTTAATAAATCACAAAAATTTACATTTTTTTATTTATTAAATTATTTTTGAATATTGTTTCCGGTTAAAACTTTCACTGTTCATGTTGTATATATCATATTATTCGCGTAATATTAAATATCATTATAGTTCCGAGAGCCGTGCTCTGCAATGGAACAGCATTGATGATGATAATTAGTTATTTACTATTTGTTACTTATTGTATATATTATATTATAGTTACAATTACAAAATCCTACTTTTTTATTATAGATTTTTGATTTTAATTATTGAGTCAGACCCTTAGTTAAGGTTATAATAAAATTTTAAGTTATTACATATCAAAATGTAGAGCAAAATCTTGATTATGTTTACTGAAAGTCTAAAAACATGTTTGAATTGTTTCAAATTATTTACTAACCACATAAAAGAGACAATACGGATAATTTAGCATAACATTGTGTTTTTGATAATTGTTAAGCACTTTTCCCCTTAATTTTAACGGAAAGTAAAAGAACTTGTTATTAGCCCTTAGCACTTGAAAGCCTACGTTTATTTAATTTTAAAGAAAGAAACTAAATACTAAAAAAGTAAAAAAAAATGCATGTGTATTGCTTGGTAGTGATTTATTCTTGACAAAACAGGGTATTTGTGTTTTTATATAGAATAATTTCGTGAACTTTCTACGCGACTAATTTCTTAAGGTGTCTTTTTTAATATACTCTAGGCGAATTGTGCGGTAAATGTTCCATTAATTTGATGTCACTAAGTGAAAGATTACAAAAGTATAATGAATTATATTTACAAGCATAATAGAAATTATTAATTTAATATCCACTAATGACTCAAGGCTCGTAGCAATATCATTACGCGGCGCCTTCGTAGCCTCTACGCCAACTATTCGTAGCAGTAAGCAAGTAAATTTACCAACGCGTTGTGATTCGCCGATTATAATAATTAATGGACATATAAATATCACAGTAATTACAGATCAAAGAGAACTATTATATAAGTACATGATAAATACGAACAAGTAATCAGTTTAATGAAATCATGTTTCTAATAATACTAATGATGTAATATAATAGATGTAGGTACAATGGATAGAAATTTGCTCGAGTAAAAAAAAGTTCTCGCTCGCAATCAAAAGCAGAAATATTTTTCGTATTAAGAAAAATATTTTCCAAGTTAACTTGATAAATAATACGACATATACGTACGCGCCTTCAATTCCATGCTCTTAAAATTTACTTGAAATTTAATTTAATATAATTGACATTCCCTTGGAATATACTCGACGAAATATCTCTCACATGAAACATTTCGTGGTAAAAATTTTGCCGCCGAACGGCAAAGTAGAATAATCTCTACCCATTGAAATCTCAAGAAGAGGTAGTAGTATATTAACTAGTGTATCACTGCGATCGCCAGGACACCTATAATTATTAACACAGAGGGTTAATTACGTTTGGAGTTCTGAAATTTTTTAAGGAGAGCAATTAGACAGCTATCGCTTAGTTCTGTTTGAAAATAACGTTCTTCATATCTAGATACCTTGTTTATCATCTATTTTATATTTTATTACCGTTATCAAGAATTGTACATTAATTATTCTGACTCTATACTTTGTCATTCTATTCAGGATAGCTCTTCTCTTTTTTTTTCAGAAAAAGAGTTAAGGAGAACTTTCTCTCATAATGTATGTGTATGTATGTATTTTAGTGTGTTTCGGTATTTGTATGTATGTATGTGTATGTACGCTTCTGTACCTCGTACACTAGATTCTATCTTCCTTTTATTCTCAAATACTTTTACACTAAATTTGCTAGAATACACTTAATTTTTGAATTAAGCTCACCTTTGTACATTTTTTGCCATTATTTATAAATATATTTATCAGTTTGTGTACAATAAAGAATAAATAAATAAAATAAATGCATTGGTAGGGTAATGGTGCTAGACACAGCTTACGATCGAAGGGTCGTGGGTTCGATCCCTGTTCTGTACCACTGAGTTATTTGTAATTTATATACGGTCTACATTGTAGACACCAATGTACCTAACGGAGAAGGAAAAACTTTGTGAAGAAACCTGCATGCTCGCATGGGTGTGTGAAGTCCACCAACCTCCACTAGGCCAGCGTGGTAGACTACGGCCTAATCCCTAATCCCTGATCAGGTGAGATTCGTGCCCCTGTAGTGGGGATGAATATGGACGGGGGATGATGATTAAATAAGATTTACATATATTTGGATTAGAACAATACGTACATATAATAACCTGTCTGGAACATTATATATGTGTACGCGTGCCTGTAGTTATAAAATATTACATGATCTGCGTGATTGTATGCTACAACCTTGATATAACAAATATATACCTTTTTTTTAATGTGGGGAAATCCTGCATAGGATACACGCGAGGTAAGCAGGCGTGTTATGCCAGACTCCTACTGGCTAAAACCCCACCCACCTTTCCGCTTGCGTAGTGGGCCTCGGAGGACACGCGAACATACGACCGCGACCCACCAGCGGTTGGGCATCTCGTACAGACCCTTTTCTCGATTAAACGTCTCATGGAGGCATACTGACTGCACTAGGCACGCCTATCGACTCACGACAGACGACAGTAGTCCCCTTTCCTGTCGTACAAATACATACCTATCACATCCCACTCCATGGCTCGTTAAATAGTTCTCCTCTCAAGATGAAAGTGGTTCACCACGCTAGCCAAAGGCGAATTGGCGGACTTCACACGCGATCGGAAAGAACTCTCAGATTTCCCCATGATACTTTCCGTCACCGTTTGAAGCAAGTGGTAATTGATTATTTAAATTGTTATTCATACTTATACGATTTATATAAACTTGTAATAAAATATAATGAAGGATGAACTTCCTTTTTCAATACGAACCATTCGAATACCTCAAAGCCACCTTTCATGTTGGTTTTAATCGATTATTTCTTAATAAAAACGTTTCAAATTATTGTATAAAATATTTGTTTCGTTTGCACGAAACGATGGAGGTGCTAAACGATATCGTAATTAATACGCAATCAATCACTCGGAAGCAATTTATTCAATAACTCCTAACGAGGCTCCCTGTTCCTTTAAGAAAGCGCCTTTGAGGGTTCAGTGGTTTGGGGCGCATAGTTTTATTAAAATAAACCTACTCATTAGTAAATGTACTTTATTATTACACAATATTGTGTACATAGTACATTGGGTGCCATTATTTAAATAGAAAATTGACTTATAATACGACTGTCTATTTGATTATTTATTACATGCAGGTAAATATGAAAATGGCTTTTTTTCACCCTAGTATTAATCCGACCTAAGTCATGGTCTACTGTTATTTCAGGGATGTGCCTATGGAGCGGATTAAGATGACTGCCATCTAACAACCACCCTGTAGTGCCCATAAGCCCCGCAACCAGTGTTTTCTTTGCAAGACCGAGACGAGATTCACCAAATCTTGATCTTGCGCCAGTAAATCAGGTTTTAGTATAGGCAATGTTCTTGTATATACAGTCTTGCACTTACTAAAAGAGTCTAACAAGCCTTGCGAGACCTAAACACTACTTACATAACCAGGCTCTGGTCTTGTCAAGTGACAAAGCAGGGCTGTTCGGTGTTTATATAGGACTAGCTAAACCTACGGCCTCGCGATGTGACGGTGGTGATAATTATTTATAGTATATCTCCATTGCCGGTGTCGTATATCTTTCTGCCAGTCTTGCGTGCTAAGACTATTTTTTGACACTACCCACGACTAATATCAATTATGTAGACACAAAACGGAGGAGGTCAGTTCTAAGCTAGATATTAGAAAGATTAACTAAACTAAACAACAATTTGTGTAAGCCACAAATTGTTGTTCTGAGTCTGGGTGTTCTTTGTGTCCGTTATTTGAATGTTTGTAAAGTCCCCGCGATACAGAAATTAATCCTAATGCGGGAGTTGTCTTTTGTAAGAAAAAAAATCTTACTGAACCCAGAGACCAGCTCGTATATCGACCCCTGAAAATGAAACAACCTTCTCAATAGATATGAATGAAGGTATATTTTTTAAGAGAAAATGTGAGATGCATTTATAAAAATAATATGTATTATAAAAATAATAATTGTCAAGTTAAACTGCAAGACGTTCTAGTGTCATTCGGCCCAAGTCAACGTGTGCACGTTATGTCTACACACCGCCTATAAAGTTACAAACAACGTGAGCCAAGTATACATTATGTTATAGCAATTTTCACCGTGACAACGTTTCCTTCTCGAGAATTGTATCTACACGATTGAAGTGATATGCGCCCTGTCATACACCGACTGTAGGTATACGTCATTAGGAGACACCTTAATATAGCTGCGTGTATATACCCGTTCTCGTGCGTGCACTAAGAAGTGCCGGCAGGACATCGTGATGCATAATATGGTAGCTACTGGACGTGCAACTAAGGCTACTGAAAGTCAATTAAAGTGAAGCAGATCGATTCGAACAGCAACGACTCGACCCCGGTAACAAACATCGAAATTAATAATGCCAGTCAGAAGGAGCCCTTGTAGCCCCTTTACGTTATCTAAACCTTGTCACAATTAATTTCTTTTTTAATTGACGTCAGAATAAAATTTTACTCGTCACTGATAAGTGACGAACGCGCTGTAGCGTAATTTTATACAAGGTTACACGAGAATTTGTCAATAGCCTTTTCAGGGTCACGTGACTACGATCCTATAATATTAGACGCGTCTATATTTAGTGCAACAGGTTTGAGGTAACTTTCATCAGGTTCACGTTGTCTCCCAAGAAGCAATAAAATGTGATATACCAGCATTTTATCTTAATATTAAAGAAATATGTAATTAATAATAAAAAATGTATACGCCTAAAAATCTTGGCTCCCATGGCTATAAAGAAGTTAAAAAAATGTATATTTATTCTGCTCTAAGACTGAAAGAAATAAGAAATTTCCCCTTCTTTTATCCCAATTTTATGTAAATTGTAAATATAAACAACATCAAACTAAATAGTTTCCTCATTAACACACTAAGCTATAAATATTTGTCATATCTAGTGTTTGTTTAGCTAACCCTTCTAACAACGGTATAACGAACGGTCTATGTATTATCGCATCCGGTTTTTTTGGTTTTTTTTTTCAGATTTATCACCCTGGTCGTAGGACTTTCCGTCGGAGGACCCTCTGTCCTTCCAATACCAAAATTCTCTATCTTCACCGCTCACCATCCCCAAGTTTATGATATTTTCATAACGAATGCTGGCAGAATTGTACCAAAGTAGTCAAACGGCATAAACTATGAAGAAGAAGAAATAAGAAGTTATAAATTTTGACATTACACTTGATGCTACACTCAGACCGCTAAATCGAGTATCATTTTACATACATATATACAATCACGCCTTTTCCCCTGGTCCTCCAGCGGGGAATCGAACCCCGGTCTCATGCGTGATCAGCGGGGATACTGACCACTATA
The DNA here is from genome assembly GCA_017165845.1 of Thaumetopoea pityocampa. Lineage (NCBI taxonomy): Eukaryota > Metazoa > Arthropoda > Insecta > Lepidoptera > Notodontidae > Thaumetopoea > Thaumetopoea pityocampa. The sequence goes on along the minus strand of WUAW01001281.1, from coordinate 12,174 downwards.
CTACTGAAGAATTGACTTAAACAGAGACCACTTCTTTCAACTTGCTACGAGCAAAGTGACTATCCGTAGCCCATTTTTCGTCCCCACGGGAAACGAGACGTGTCGGGTGGCGAACCTCGACGCCGCCATTTCATGAGGCTCAAAAGTGAATAAAGTTACATTGCGTTTCTACTGAAAAAGGATAAAATAAGAAAAGTGTCTTGAGCAAGGACTGTGGAATTTGGGAAAAGGATTATAGGATATAGGATACTACTATCTCGGAAGGAGTAGGAAGAGGCAGTAGTAGCTCGGGGGGCCGGGTTCGCTTACCCGCACACTCAAGTCTATTTGCTGGACAGGCTAAAAGACTCATTTTACGACAACTAACATCAATGTTATAGATAAAATGGCTATAAACGAATACAATTCGAATATTTTAGCGATAAAACCAATACGTTTATTTCTCGCTATTGCACTAAAGCTCGTATATTTGTATAATAAAAAGTGGGATAACTATAAGCGTTTCAATGTTCTCATTTACATTCATATTGTACTTCACAATAATATAATAAATGCAAAAGCGAGTTTATTTGTCTGTTTGTTTATTTGTCAATACAAACTTATCAACTAATAAATTTGTATTGAAATTTGTAAGGAACTAGATATAATACCAAGGACGGACATAGAATGAATACGTCGTCACCATATATCTTCATCCTTGCTGCGTGGCGCCGGCGTAATCATAGCGTCACTCCGTATCATCCCGCGGGTGCTGTGAGAATGTACCAGAACAATGGGCAGTAGCGTTATACTGTTGTTCAATTAAAATCTACTGCGATCTCCAAGACGCTTGCCGAACGTGTGGATTATGGCAAATCCCTCCTTTTTAAGAAGAAGCCCCATATCCAGCAGTGGACTTCCACGGGCTGATGATCATGATTTTAATGATATTTTCATCACATTATATTCGCCAGAGCGACAGCGGGTTTCAGCTAAAAGAAATATAAAAAAAAAAGTAATTTTTAAAATACTCAAAGCACTAACAAAGCCGTGGGTAAAAGCATACATCACACACTTGAGCACCCGAGCGGAGACACGCAACAAGTAGTCGTTTTGTTCCGCTATCTCCACTGTTTACCGACCCGGGGCGCTATCAGCGGCGCCAAACGAATATCCAATGTAAAAATTATACAAATGAACACTTCATGGCGCTGTGCAGTGAGCGTACATCGCTCGCATCAACCTCATATATTGTAGTTTTACACATCTTTCTGTTTGTGTTACAATAAAATTAACATACAAATGTTACTGTCTGCGACACTACTGTGTGTGAACGTATCGCACTGGACTGACGGCTAATATTTGGATGTACTATTGGATAGTTTCACTTGTTGTATATTAGTTTATAATACACATATATACACTCATAATTAGAATATATGATTCTAAATGTGAGTTGAACGGACATGAATTTCTTTTCATTTTATCTGTTTTTTTTTTCTTCTAATTTAAAATGCGTTTATTTTTTATTTTTTTAATATAAATATATCACAGATGTAACATGGGCATGCAGCCCATTGATGGATACATATTTCGAGAGAGGTAGATATAATTATCGCCGTGTGGCGACGGTTTAAGCGACTAACGTCACTTCATCTCTGCACGTGGGTGCTGTGAGAACCAGCTAAGAGACGCATCAGGCTAATGGACAGCGGCGTTATCCTGTTTTTAAGTCGAAATCTACTGAACTCTCCAAGACGCCTGCCAAACGTGGAGATTTTGGCAAGTCCTATATTTTTAGAGTGGCTTTGGAGTGTGAAGGTAAGGGACTATAAATGGGCTCTCTCGGACTGATGATGATGATGATGATATAAATATGTACGTACTATGTGTAATGTATATCTACATTTACTAGTGGAGACAGAGCTGTTATATCTCTGATGCCTGTGATTGCGGACCTACCGACACCATCTAACTAGGACACGGAATCGATCGGAGCACTGCTATTTTGTATTTAAGGGTACAGAAGTAGTGTCTCTGTCCTCGAGCTTATTCAGCCAAAAAGGACATGATCCTATCCTTAAAAGGCTGGCCTTTAGAAGTTGTGAAACACAGAATATATGGCCAAGTTTTGCTTACAACCTATGTTAAACAAATAATAAATAAATAAATAAATAAAAGTTTTCTAAGTATAAGGAATAAAGGTGTAGTTGCCTACATAAATTAACATTTTAACAGTCCGTTCATTCAATTCAGTCCATTCCAAAAATTCCATTGTCTGTATCGTATTTTTTGTTTTAATTTATATGTATTACCTGTGTAAAATTTTAAATATCTGGGTTTAAAAATAAAAAAGTTATGATGGGATAAGATCACAGCTAAATGGTTCATGTAACCCTTCAAATAATAGCTATAATCGTGCTGTACAGTTTAAGAAAAATTGTACAGACACGTGAAATTTTCTGATAGACACGTCTCGATTTATCATGGCCGATTGAACTATACAGTGAGATCGTAACTATTTCTCATAGCGAGTGTGACTTTCATAATGCACACACACTACATGCTCAGGCCGGAACTTGGCACGGCACACAACCATCAATCCGAGGGTAATATTTTTCAAGACTCATCCTTTCCTTTAAAATATTTACTGAAAGTAATATTGTGGTTCACCAAGTTATCTTAAAAATCTTACTCTGTCGCTTGTTAACAAATATTCCTTTAAAGTAGATTTGAATACATTGATTTGATTTAGATTTTGTAGATTTACTTTATCTACTTTAAAGTAGATTTGTTTTCGAAATGTATAATTTTAATTAGTGTCTAATTAACTTAGTGTTGAGATAAAATATCACAAAAGACACTCAAAAATGATATAACGAAATTTTCTCTCTAGAATGACTAGTTAAAGTGACTAATTGTTAATTAATTACGTAGGCATAACAATATGTTCACATTTTTCGTAATTTCTACTATCTTTTAATAAACTTATCTGTCCAGATCTTGTGCAATGTGTTAAAATAACTTTGCTACGAATATGTATGTGTAAAATGAATCGACAAACGAGACCGTATCGTGAATTATATGGTTGAGTCGATCCATTTGAAATGTTCGATCACAGTGCTCTTCCATTAATCTCCACTCGCGCACAGTCATCAGAATTTAATCAATTCTAGTCTGCTGCTGATTTATAAAGGAATGACTCGATATTTTATCGAAATGTTTATTAACATCACAGACACTACCGCTACACCAAGTGAAGGCCGGAGCTACAACTGCAGTAAAAATATGATACTGATAGAAGTTTGATTCATAACCAGTACATCTCTGCAACATTTATTAACAATCAGTTCAGTTGTGTAGGCCTGAAGTGGTTGAGAATTTACACACGTGCGGATTTTATCCGCACGTGTGTAAATACTTTTACATTCATCACTTTATAGAGACCACATTTAATGAAATCTAAGTCGCATACGTCCTTTATTCCTTCAATAAATGAGTAGATGTTAGAACCTTTTTATAAATAGGACTTTGACTTTTTTGAAATTTTAAATGATTATAATTTTTAATATTTATTGTGTATTAGCTCATTATCTTAGTATATTTGTTAGCTCTTTAGTTCCCAAC
>WUAW01001279.1:32840-44834 GCA_017165845.1 Thaumetopoea pityocampa | reverse complement strand
GGGATTCGAACCCACGACCCTTCGATCGTAAGCCGTGTCTAAAACCACTACACCACCAATGCACTTATAAAACTTTATATACTATTATAAAATTGTTAAATGTCAAATTTTCAAAAATCAAAAAGATTTTTAAACACAAATTACTGAGATTGACTAATGTTTGTTCGGGCTTCACGCAAAAACCAATAGTTCGATTATGGTTAAACTATTACAGTCTTAAAGGTATTATTTCAAGTTAAATACTGCGTCATGTTTCATCAAAATCGGTCTTATAGAATTGAAAATACAATTTGATCCTTGTTTTAGTAGCCGCCGTTACGATACGAGAGGTCAAATAAAAGTGGTTCTAAGACTTTTTATTTAAACCTCTGATTGCCTCGGGATTTCCCATGTAACGAATAATCGGCAAAAGCTAGTTAAAGAAACAATTTATGTGCATATGATCATTGCAAGTCGTTTGCAGTTATCTAAAACCATAACTGGGTCATCGGTTCACCTAGTCGGGGAAGGTTCGTCTACTTCGGATGCAGTTTCTTAAAAACAAGGTATTTAATAAGTGTATATTGTCAGTGATGACCTACGGATCTAGAACCTGGCCACTGACTATGGGTCTCATAATGAAGTTCAACGCCACCAAGTGAGTTATAGAAAGACTTATGCTCAAAGAATTCTTTGTGTAATAAGTTGGAATTGAGAAGATCCCCCGAATGACGAGAGTCATTGCCAAAGCTCAATTGTATACAAAAGACGTAGCAGTGCACGAAGCACATAGATTACTAAAATAAAAGAATTAGGTCATCAAAATGCTGAAATGGTGACCTTGGAAAGAGTGGACCGTTCACTAGGTAGAGGCAGGATGAATGTTCAATACACAGCCGCTCGAAATGGCGATAAATAAATAATATACAAATATAGACATGTCTCAGCCGACACGATGATTCCAAAATCAGCGGCATAAAACATTTTCTCAGAAAACATCAAAGAACTTCCCAACTCGTACACCGAGAATAGCAAGTAAGCGGATTATCGGAACATCTTCAAACGCATGACGGAATAGAATCAGCTGAAAGGGAGAGAAAATAAATTTATTCATAGGTTACTCAGTTTGTACAAAGCATCGGATACAGTTGAGAAACTCTTCGGGTTTACTTTTACCCGACTAAGACGAAGCCAAGGAAGGATAATGAATTTTTACAGTAGGTATATATTGGAAACGTAACTAAAAAAAATATTGGACCGATTTCAACAAACGAGTTCTCTTATAATATAGACTATATGAAGTAACCGTAAATTCGATATGATTTTTTTAAGATAAATGGGTTGTATTTTTGTATCAATTGAAAGCACTTAATATAGAGATACTGTGACAGTAGGACAGTAGGAATTAGTAGACCATAAGTAATTGTTTGTGTAACAATAATCGATTCAGTTCTGAACACTACCTATGGCCAACTAATTTCGTAAACATAATAATTAGTTTTTGTACACAACCAATCCCAGTAGTGGTCCAGTTCCTATCCCAAAAAGGTTGAACAATAGAGCTTATTAGATCCCAAATAACAATAGGACCAAATTTTCTGGTCATAATAACAAGTGTTGTAGCTACTACACAAAGTAACATTTTAATATAATGTGCGAATATGAATGATTTCAACAGTCGATTTATTAGTAATTACTATTTTCCCAGCTCGAATGCAAATAAATAGTAGACTATTATCTTTATTCGAATAATCATTACTAATTAGTAATTAATCAACAGTTATAATAAGAACAGCGTTCACATTTAACATTCACCGTCCAACGAGTCGGTCTCCTTTAAGTCGAATGAATTTATATGCATTCGAATTATTCGAATGATTTGATGATTCGAATGAATTCATTCATGTCATTCGTTAACAATCATTCCTCGTGCACGTAACTTATTTCTTTTTTTGACATTGATGGATAACAAAAATAAGCGGAATGAGTGAAACTGAGAAAATATTCTTGTGTTATATTGTATCGCTGTTACTATAATTAGAAATTATTTATTATTTTGTGTAGGTATTTGACAGGTCATAAACAAGGAATCTGCTGATTTGCGATCCTGTAAATTATATAAAGTTTCATCAGAGCTGCTCCCCTGAAATTGCTGAAACCATTTAGTAATTCCATAATATTATACGAGTAGACAGTTTGCACTAGGCCAGCGTGGTAGACAGCGGCCTAATCCCGTCTTGATCAGGGGAGGTCTGTGCGCATATAATTTCTTTTCTTTTAAAAGACAACTCTTGCATTAAGATTAATTCCTGTGTCGCGGGGACTTTACAAACATTCAAATAACGGGAACACAAAACACCCAGAGTCGGAACAACAATTTGTGGATTACACAAAANGGGGATCGAACCCACAACACTCGACAGCGCAGTGGACGCTTAAACCACTGCGCCATCCGTGCAGTCAATGGTCCATAGAGTGGGGACGAATATGGACTGGGGATGATGATGATAAGAGAGTATGCTGTGTGCTGCCAGCATAATAACAGGGTCACTCTAACTTTTCTTGTGGTTGCTGTGAGAACCAGCGAAGGCGTGTAATAGGATAATGGGCAGAAGCGTTATTTTGTTATTCAACCAAAATCTACTGCGATTTTTATCTGCCAAATGTCAAATTCCTCCTTTTTAAGGAGGAATTTGCCATGCCCATGAATTTTTATTTGACACACTTCATCATCATGATCCTTAGTCCATATTCGTCCCCACTATAGGGGCAGGGACCTTCCCTGATCAAGAGGAAGATTAGGCCATAGTCTACCAGGCTGGCCTAGTGCGAATTAGTAGACTTCACACACCCAAGCAGACATGCAAGTTTCCTTACGAAGTTTCCCATCTCCGTAAAGTACATTGGCGTTTACAGTGTAGAACGTACATGAATTAGAAATAATTCAGTGATATGTCACCGGAATCGTACCCGCGACCTTTCAATCTTGAGTCGTTATGTAACCACTACACCACTAATGTACCTTCACACACATTTATCTAGCTCCAAATTAAGATTTCCCGAGTCTTGGATACTAGAGAACGATATACATATACGTATTTATATACACAAATGCTAATAAATATCGCTCATCCAATAGAATAATGACGTAATTGCAAAAAAATATAAAAAGTTTATTTTGTGTTTAATTTGGATGATTTGTTGTTTAAAACAGATTTTTTTCGAGAATGCTCAAATTATTATTAATAATCTATAAATAAATTATGAAAAATCATGATAATTGATATGCTTTACAAAATGGGTATAATCCAATTTTAACCTGAAACGCTTCTTCTGATAAATTGCAAAAATGTAATTACGTCATTGTTCTATTGGATGAGCGATATATAGATAAAAATATCCATGACTCGGGTACAAACGTTCATAGGATAAAGTACATTTACTGTAATTTTATCAAACTGCAGTCCGACCTGTTAAACTTGACTGTGGTCCTGAGTGGCTAGAGTACCTACACGGAGCCTGCGGCGCGGCGCGGCCCGGTCTAGCCCGGGCGCGGGCGCGGTGGGCTCTATCGACCCGCGCCGCGCCCGCTCTTAGTCGAATGGAATATTGAACATAGTTCATGATATTTAAAAGTCAATCCCAATTATGATGCCTGACGCGATGATATTGTGTTCGCATCTGTTTGAGTTAAAGATGTTTAAGGATATAATTAGTAAATTTATCTTATTTCACATATAACGACTACTGTTTGGTACAATAAAAGTGGTTCTGTGCCAATGAGTCTCGGGTTCGAATCCTGGTACGGACTAAATTTTTGTGACGAGCACAAATGTTTGTTTCCGAGTCATGGTCGAATTTGACTATTTATGTATTGTATTTATTTATATATGTTGTATATCGTTTTCTTGTACTCAAGATACAGGGAATCCTAATTTGGGATTAGATCAATGTATGTAAGTGTCGAGAATATTATTATACATATCTATCTGCCTATACCATTATAAAATTGTTAAATATCAATTTTTAAAAAATCAAAGATTAAATATCTTAAACAAACTACTCAGATCGGCTAATAAAGGGCTTCTGAAACCAAATCCGTTCGTTTGTTTGTTTATTCGGGCCTCACACAAAAACCAGTGGGCAGATTTTGGTTAAATTATTACAGTTTTAAAGATACTATTCCGACTTAAATACTGCGGCATGTTTCATCAAAATCGGAACAGCAGAATTAAAGATACAGCTTGATCCCTATCTTAATGGCCGCCGTTAAGGTACGAGAGGTCAAGTGAAAGTGGTTTTTGTGGCTTTTTATATAAATCTATGTGTCGTGATTTCCCGTGTATCGGAAAACCGACACACGCGAGCGGAGCCGCGGGCAAAAGCTAGCATTATATAACATATGTATTTATATATAGAAATTTAACAGAGAAATTGTGAAGCACAGTGAAATACAATAGAATGTTTCAGCGTCAAAGATAGTCTATTATTTGTATTATGAAAAGACAGTAGCTCAATTTTCGTTGCCGGAATTATTTTAACTGTGTGTCATTCATAGCGTATGACCTCATTTGCTGAGTGCCGCTGGCTTGATGATAGCGTCACTCCATCTCTTCCCGCGGACGCTATGAGAATGAGCTGCGGGATGTACCAGGACAATGGCCAGCAACATTGTCTTGTTATTCAAACAGAATCTACTGCAATCATCGAGACAGCCGCCAAGCGTGTTGATTGTGAAAAATCATTCCTTTGGAAGACGGAGACCCGAGTCCAGTGGTGGGGTTCTACCGGCTGATAATGATAATGATGATCTCTTGGTTTCGTATTCATTTTATTGCTGGTTTCTTTCGAGAAATTTCTTTAGTGTAAAAAAAATAACAAACAGACCAGACCATACAGACATATTCTTAAACCTGCTTTCACATTCATTATATAAGTAGGGATAAATTAATTAAAAACCAATTGAAACTACATAAAATCATAATAAAAAATGATAAGCAAATTTCAAAAAATACTTATAAAATAGACTTAGGTTTTGCTATTAAGTATAAATAAGTATAATATACGATGCCTTAAGACCAAGATTTTTAAGTCATCGTACCGATACATGGCTGCTGACTATGGGTCTCATAAGAAAGCTCAAGGTCACCCAGCTAGCAATGGAAAGCGTTAAGCTCGGAATTTTCTTTCGAGATAGGATCCGTGATGAGATGATCCGCAGGAGAACTAGAATCGCCAATGTGGCTCAAATGATTGCAAAACTGAAGTGGCAGTGAGCGGGGTACATAGCTCACAGAACTAATAAACGTTGGAGTTCTAAAATGCTAGCATGGGGGTCCTCAACCGGAAACTTTAATACGGGTTGACCCCTGACTAGGCGGATGGATGGCTAATGATAGGGCATACAGGGGATACAAGCAATTGATAGATGCAGGTGGATAGGCATTCGGTGTGGCCATCATTAAAGGAGGCCTATATCCAGCAGTGGACGTTGATGATGATCGTGACGTATGATGTATATTTACCCCTTCCCGTCCGTTAACGAGTCTGACTCGTGATGAGGATTTTGTCTCAAAGATAAACATCACGAGTCAGGCTTGTGAACAGAAAGCCGGGCCAAACATAAACATTACGAGCCGGGCTCGTGAACATTAACATCGTAATTATAATCGTAAATTTTCTCAAACATCAGTCTGACTTGTTTACCACGCATTGATCCATAACTAATGAAATGTCGGTTTTCCGCTACACGGGCAATCCCGATACAATCATAGATTTACATAAAAAGCCTTAGACAACTTTTACTTTACCTCTCGCACATACCTTAACGGCGGCTACTAAAACAGGGATCAAGCTGTATCTTCAATTTTATTGGACTATTTTTGATGAAACGTGCCGCAGTATTTAAGTTGGAATAGTACCTTTAAGACTGTAATATTTTAACCAAAATTTACCTCCTGGTTTTTGCGTGAAGCTCGAACAAATAAACAAACATCGGCGGATTTGATTTCAAAAGCATTTAATTATTCCATCTAAGTAGTTTTTTTTAATTTCTTTGATTTACAAAATTTGACATTTAACAATTTTATAATATTATAGATGAATAAATTCATCACTGTTAAAATAATTGCGGCTACGGAAATGGCAATAATATGTCTTTTCATCGTACAAATAATAAACTATTTATGACGATTAAATATTTTAATGCTTTATAAAAAACAATTCTTCATAAATGCTATAATTGTATTAAATTTGTGACTACAGAATAGAATAATTTATAAATTTGATTGATACAGTCAAATTATACACCAATGATACCCAAAGTGATGTTGAAATTTATATAAACAGGTTATTTACTAAGAAATTTGAAAATAGAACACCTCTTAAATATATTTAATATCAGTATATAGTAGATATCTAATCATAATCCACTTACAAAACGAAAAACATATATGTAAGTGAAAAAATAATATTAATAGTAATCAGTAGGTAGTACAGCGCCCTCTATTGGCTTTCCATTTGCTACTTCAATTAAAAATACCACATTTTTTTATATAAAATAATGTTATATAAACTACATTCATCTCGAAAGTGAACTGATTAAAAAGGCTATAATTATATCAAAAACAGCGCTATGTAATAAAATCATATTATGTAGGTATTGTATTATTTATAATCATCATTTATATTATCAATGCAGGCAAAGTTATGATATCAGCTAATAAGTACCTACCTGACTTAAAATAAAATTATATCGTTAAACAAAATAGGAATTGAAGCGTCATCTAGTACTATTTAATCAAAACTTAATAGCGCCATCTACTGTCGTTTATAAAAACTTCTTGGAATGATACGGGATATGGAAGCATTTCCTTGCTGATTGTTGTGTTAGATGTTTTCATCTTGTATCCATAGATGGCGCTAAATAGTACTTTTTCATATCCTAAAATTATTTAAATGGCGAAAATTTGAAATGTATTATTAGTTTCTACTCACAACTTCACTCGCGTTCATGTCCTTTAATATATGTCAAAAACCATTGAAAATAAAAATTCTTGCATCTCTCGGGAACATTTTTTTTTGTTTTCGGGATAAAAGATACTTTATCTTCTTTTCTGTACCTCTGACAATGTGTGTATAAAATTTCACGATGATTCGTTGAGTAATTAAAGCGTGAAAGCGTTACAAACAAACAAACCCACATTTGCATTTATAATAACAGTTAGGATTAGGATTCACAGGTAAACCAACCCGCACTAGGCCACCGTGTTATACTATGGCCGAATCCTCCTCCTGATTAGGGGAAGTGCGTGCCTCTGGAGTGGGAACGAATATGGACTAGGGATGATCGGATGAAACTAACTACGGACGGAGGCATCAAATATATTAACTATGATTTTTATTTTGTATCAAATCCGTTAAAAGTGTACTTACCTATGGAAATTTCATGATGATAGGTTGAGTACACGAAACAAACAAACTCACTTCCGCATTTATAATATGAAAGTTACAATATTAAAACTTCTCTCCTAGGCATTTCTTGCTCTACCCACCAAAGAAATCGCTAGTCATTCATGATAGAACATACTGTGAACATTTGATGCCTCCGATTGCGTTTGTAAGTACTGGCAACCATGATTGCTCAAAACTAAAAAAAATATTAAGTTTAAAAATTTTAGGTTCACAATTTTTCAAGTAGTTGGGTTTTGATTTTTTTCTTCAATAATATTTTCATATTTTTTAGCCTTAGTTTTTTAGCATTTCTGATTTCAAATTACATTTAAACATGCGAGTTGTGTGACTATGAATAATATATGAATAAATTCATTCGATTCAACAAATCATTCGTCTCGAATGTGACCGACGCAGCGCGGACGGGTAATTTTAAAGCACATTAAGGGACATTTTTTTTCGAGAATTATTATATTGCATTTTTAGATTAACCTAGTGAAGATCTATAGAATACATTAACTCCCGTAGTTCTTATGACGAACAAAAAACAGGATACAATATTTTTTTACAGATGTAACAGATGGAAATGTATGCAGTACAATAACGGTTTTTGGGTTCTCATGTAAAATTTTATTGAAACCAATTACTGGGTTTTTAAATTGCGCAGCCGAGCGGGTAGTCAACGGCGAGCGTAATATTTATAATCATTGACCTAATATAGATATAGACGCAACGTCCAGTACAAAATTCACGACACAAATATCCACCGGTGATGTATACACATTTATAAATAATAAATACTCCTACAATTGAGTAATTTAATTTGAAAGCTATATTGCTTAAAACATAGTACTTAAAATCGCATACAGTGTTAAATAGTACACACAATAGCATTTATTCATTTGGAGCTGCGTCTATTATCGGTAATCTCAAAAAAAAAAATTAAGGACAAAATAGTGCACGCGGTGGATTTTTGCCCTTCTTTGATGCGCACATTTTTCTTCCAATAATCGTGTGTCTATACATATATCATCTAAGACTATAACTTTCGATTTATTACTAATTAGTAATGATTATTCGAATAAAGGAAATAGTATACTACTAATGTTCTATTCGAATTGGAAAATTACTAATAAATACTAATAAACTAATAATATATTATAATATTATTTATTATAATACATTTATTATTACTAATAAATTGATTACTTACTAATTCTAATTAGTCGATACTTGCTCTGTGGCGCCGGTATAATAATAGCGTCATTACATCTCTCCCCGTGGTTGCTATGAGAACCAGCTGAGGAATGTGCCAGGATAATGGGCAGAAACATTATTCTGTTATTCAATCAAAATCTATGTACAGCGATTTCCAACTCGCCTACCAAGCGTGGAGCATAATCTCCATATCCCTTCTTTTTAAGGAGGAAGCCCACTTCCAGTAATGGACTTTTACGGGCTGATGATGATAATGGTGAATAAATTGATTATTGAAATCATTCATATTCAAATGTCATTAATGTTGACAGTTCACATCAATTTCGCTAGTATTGGCAACGATTATCCTTGTTAACGACATTTAATAACGCTTAACGACCAATATTCCTTCAAATATTATATGTTACTTCAATAATTGATCTATGTATGCTGAAATTTGACAGAGGTAGGTAAGGTAATTTCGAAATAAGCAGAAGCTATGAAACATAACTTATATAATCCAGTCTTACTGTACCCAGTCTTACTGTGCCCTGTTTTATTGTACCTAGTCTTACTGTAACTAATTTTACTGTACCCAGTATGACTGCACACAGTCATACTGCACACAGTCATACTGTACACAGTCATATTGTACATAGTCTTACTATAGCCAGTCTTACTTTATTGTCTGACTGCACCAAGCCCTACTGTACCCAGTTTTACAGTACTCAGTCTTACTGTACCTAGTTTTACTGTACATAGCCTTGCTGTACCCCGTCTTATAGTACCTAGTCTTACTGTACCCAGTCTTACTGTACCCAGTCTTACAGTACCCAGTCTTACAGTACCCAGTCTTACTATACTCAGTTTTACTGTACCCAGTTTTACTGTAACGAGTTTTACTTTACCCAACCTTACCCTACTCAGATTTACTGTACCCAGTTTTACTGTACATAGTCTTACTGTACTTAGTTTTACTGTACATAGTCTTACTGTACTTAGTTTTACTGTACATAGTCTTACTGAACCCAGTCTTACTGTACACAGCCTTGCTGTACCCAGTTTTATTGTACACAGTCTTACTGTGTCTAGTCTTACTGTATCCAGTCTTACTGTACCCAGTTTTATTATAAGCAGCACTACTGTACCCAATCTGACTGTACTCAGTCTCGCTATACATATTCCATCTTACTGCAAGCAAAGCGGAGAGTTTTGGTATTAATTTTCCGGCATCTAAATATTAACAGGCTTACTATTAATCATTTGCTACAGCGTAGCGAATATTGAAATACGATCTGATATCGCGTGTTTATCACCTGGTCGCTTGTGATAAGTAAGCTATAGTAAAAAAACGATAGCGCTGCATCTATGGGATAATTGATAACAAGAGTGTATTTTTAGTACAATATAACGGTTTCCAAAATGTGGTAAGCAAACGGTTTCTATACACAATTATAAGTACCTAGAAGTCTATTTATGGATTCTTTTCATAAAATGGGGGTATTGTAGTAATCTTCACGCCTGGAAGGAATCTTGATGTCAATCTCATTATCACCATCGTCAGCCTGTGCACTATTGGACACGGGAATACAATATTGTCCACCCTTGGCATGTGTATTGGAGATTGTAGAAGGCGACGAATAAGAAGATGACGCTACTGCCCATTATCCTGGTGTATCCCTTAGTACAACACTTGCGGGAAGAGATGGAACGATGGATTATACAATCATGAATTTATACAAAAAGCCATATAATCACTTTCACTTGAGCTCTCGTACCTTATCGGCGTCTACTGAAATAGGGATCAAGCTGTATCTAAAATTATAATGGACCGATTCTGATGAAACATGTCGCAGTATTTAAATCGGAATATTACCAAAATTTACCTACCGATTCACACAAAGTGAAATTCGAAGAAATTAACAAACAAACATCGACGAGTTTAGTTTCAGAAGCCCTTAATTAGTCGATCTGTGTAGTTTATTTTTAAATGGCTTTAATTGACAAAATTTGATATTTAACAATTTTATAGTAGTACTAGCTTTTACCCGCATCTTCGCCCGCGTGAATGTCGGTTTTCTGCTACATGAGAAATCCCGAAATAATCATACATTTATATATAAAACCTGAACCATTTTTAGTTGAGCTCTCTTATCTTGACGGCGGCTACTAAAAAGGGATCAAGCTGTATGCTCAATTCTGATGGGTCCGACTCTGATAAAACATGCCGGGGTATTTAAGTCGGAATAGTAGGTACCATTAAGATTGTAATAGTTTGATTAAAATTTACTTACTGGTTTTTGTGTGAAAAACAAACAAACAAATATCGACAGGTTTGGTTTTAGAAGCCCTAAATTCTGAGTAGTTTTTTAAATATCTTTAATTTACAAGATTTTAAATTTAACAATTTTATAATAGTATTACTTTTACCCGTAGCTCCGCCCGCGTGAAACAATCATAGATTTATATAAAAAGCTTTATCTAGTTTTACTTGAGCTCTCTTAACGGCGGCTACTAAAACAGAGATTAAGGTGTATCTTCAATTCTATTGGACCGATGTTGATAAAACCTGCCGTAATATTTAAGTCGGATAGTACCTTTAAGACTGTAATAGTTTGAACAAAATCTATGAACTGGTTTTTGCGTGAAGCTCGAACAAACAAACGTCGATGAATTTGGTTTCAGAAGCCCTTAATTAGTCGATCCGAGTAGTTTGTTTTTAAATATCTTTGCTTTACAAAATTTGATATTTAACAACTTTATAATAGTATAGATATATTAAAGCTACCATATCTAGCATTATATAGCATTCACCCTATTTCTAGCAATTGATTTCATGCCTCCACTTTGTAATGATCAAATATCGCACGACTATTGCGTCAAAACCAAACAACACCCAATTCGCTTTTATTTGGATAATCCACTTGCGGATCCCGCATCAGTCAGCAGCAAAAGTTTAATTGAATTATTCACTACGAAATATAAATACCTGGCCTCCGAGCTGTCGGGTCGGGATGACCGCGAAATAGTCAAGGCCTCTCGACAAGTGGAAATAGACTACCTAACTAATAAATCAACTGCCGGCAGTGGCCTTGAATGCATCGCATTCAAGGCCACTGCCGGCAGTTGTTGCACTGCACATTGGACTGATATTTTCAAGTTCAATAGATTTATTTCAGGTGTTTAGTTGTTTAGTGAGAGTGGCGATTGATGAATTATACTAATATATTTTGGACTAAAACCCTCAATATCTACGTGATCCATATCTGAGAGACGAATTGTATATTAGTGTATATCCAAGCGTAATAACAGATTAGAATAGAACAGAGTACTCCTTATTGCATCATCATCATCATCTCAGCCCAC
>WUAW01001277.1:2882-18716 GCA_017165845.1 Thaumetopoea pityocampa | reverse complement strand
ACGCTGGCCTAGTGCGAGTTGGTAGACTTTGCACACCCATGCGGGTATACAGATTTCCTCACGAAGTATACCTTCTCCGTTAAGTACGTTGATGTCTACGATGTAGACTGTATATCAATTAGAAATATCTCAGTGGTACGGGACCGGGATCGAACCCGCGACCTTAAGATTGTAACACGTGTCTATAACCACTACTACACCAATGAACCTAAAACAAATATTATTATTATATTTATTGAGGTACCCATATTTTCATATACGATGGTTTGGTCATATTGAGTTTAAGTGTTGCAGACACCTGGAAATTCATTCGTAATAGCTGTGTGATGATGATTATTATTATCATTCATAGCCTATGTCGGTTCTTGGTAACATATTTGAATACAATCGGTTCAGTGGTTAAGGCGTGAACAGGTTACAAACAAACAAATGCACTTTTATTATTAACTAGCGTTTACCCGCGGCTCCGCCCGCGTGAATGTCGGTTTTCCACTACATGGGAAATTCTGAAACAATTATAGAATTATATAAAAAGCCTTAGAACCACTTTTACTTGAGCTCTCGTCCTTTAAAGGTGGCTACTAAAACTGGGATCAAGCTGTATCTTAAATCAACTGTACCGATTTTAATGAATCATGCCACAGTATTTAAGTCTGAATAGTGCCTTTAAGTATGCTGGTTTTTGCGTGAAGCCCGAACAAACAAACAAACATCGACGGATTTAGCTTCAGAAGCTCTTAATTAGTCAATTTGAGTAGTTTGTTTTTAAAAATCTTTGATTTTTGAGAATTTGACATTTAATAATTTTATAATAGTATATTAATGTGACAGAATGAACGTGAATTCGGTTGCTGACAATATCAGGTATGACAATATCGGCGTGACGATGATTATTATTATTATTTATTTAATTACTCATACAAGACAATACAATGTACAATACGTAACCACACAATACCGAGTACTCGGTTTTACTCTGGGATCAGTTGAATCTAAGCATCAATTAAAATTAAAATTATTAAGATGTGTTATATATTAGAAGTAGTCATGTCCCGCAGTGACATCTGTGAGCTGATATGATGATAATGAATATTAGTTGTTGGTAGCTGGCACTAGGATGATATAGCATCACTCTATCTGTTCTCGGGGATAATGTGAGAACCAGCTAATAGAGCATTACCCAGACCGTATTCATTACAGGGGCACAGACCCCATTACAGGGGCACAGACCCCATTACAGGGGCACAGACCTGATCAGGTGGTAGATTAGGCTGTAGTCTACCACGCTAGCCTAGTGCAGGTTGGTAGACTTCACACAACCATGTAGGTTACCTCACGAAGTTTTCCTTCTCCATTGAGTACATTAGTGCCTACAATGTAGACCGTACATGAATTAGAAATAGCTCAGTGGTACGGGACCGGGATCGAACCTACGACCTTTCGATCGCAAGTCGTGTTTACCACCACCACACGACCAAAATACTTGATGATGGATACACCAGAATAAAGAGCGGCAGTGCCAGACGCCTGCAAATCATGGAGGCCATGGCAAACCCCTCCGATATATAGAGGACCCCATGACCATCAGTGGATATTTGTGAGCTGATGATGAATCACGGTTGTAGAATATGCTTCCGAATTCATAATTAATAAACACTAATTATTGTGTAAAATAAATACGCAGTCGCATTTCAATGATAAGTCAGTCTGTCGGTCATAAGTCAGCTAGTTCACTCAGTCATCCAGCCATATTTCTTCCATTGGGTGCAACGAGAAGCTGACACTGGGGTACAGTAGCAGTATTATCGTGAAATTCAAGGAACTTTTCCTGCAATCTGTGTCGAACAGTGGATTACAACAGGCCTGATAATGTCCAATGTTTAATAGCCTAATACGAATAATTTGGTATGTACACTTGTAGTACAAAGTTCTGTGCTACCACTTACCACCAGTTAGTATTAAACATCATGGAGTACGCTGAGGGGGATGATTCCGCTTTGATACGCTCCTAGAAAAATCCAATTGAAACATAGTTTGTTACTAACTCCTCATCATATACATACTGCAGTCCACTGTTTTAATCAATGATCACAGGACGTACCTCTTTGAATCTAGTGACTATCCACAGTTTTCTATTTTTTTCACTCTGCTGCCTAATTACGTATTACTAAAATGAATATTTTTCAAAGGAGATCGTACAGAAATGTTTGATATTGTTGCCTTTCTTTTTAGCCAGTGCTGTACGCACGTGCACAGATGTAACATAATTCACTTCCCGCGTAATTTATAACAAATATGTAAAATTGTATGTTTTTTTTTCAAGTTTTTCTTTTTAAGGCAAAAGGATCTAAGCCCATGCAGTCTTGTCAGTCGTAGATACATTATTTTCATAAGTAAATAAAAATGCCTGTGTGTCTCATTTATTGCTTCTTGGGAGTTTTGGCTTCAAATAGCGTAATCCTATGTTTACCTTTTTATGCATAAAATATTATTTTGTATCGCTGAGTAATATGACAATAAAACAAATGTCTTACCCCTGCATCTAAGTTTGTGCACCTTTTTGTTTCACAATTTAGTTTCTTATTAAGAATTTTTAATTATAAGAAGGATTTTTAATAATAAGATCACAATCTAAGTTACATTGTGATCTTATTATTCACGACAATAAAACTATATAATAGTAACGGGAAGTGGTTCTGTTATTCAATCTCATTAGTAGTGATCATTGAATATGAATGATTCAACAGTTGACCTATTAATAATGACCAATTTTCCAATTCGAATTCAAAATTTATACTATTTCTTTAATTCGTTTAATTCTAGTCATTACTATTAAGTAATGGATAGGCAGTTATAAGAACAGGTATCACATTCACCGTTCCTGTCCCCTGATTTGGTTACCTTTACGTCGAATTATTTTATATTGATTACAATTATTCAAATGTATTATTGATTTCAGAGAGGAGAGGATTCATTCATATTATTCATAAACGCGCATCGTTACTCCTAGGTAACAACTGCCAAAGTCTTGATACTAGGCTATATTATCTAGATATTTAGCTGCATTATCTGGAATTTGGTGGTATTTTCTGGTACGGCGTGGAGCCAACATGGTAATAGCATCACTCTATTTGTGGGGGTAGTCGCAAGAACCAGCTGAGAGATGCATCAGGATAATGTGCAGCACCATTACCTTGCATGAATCGCACCAGCAACTACTGCAATATCCAAGAGGCCTGTCAAGTATGGAGATTACAAGTATGGAGGCCCATATCTAGCAGTGGATTTCCACAGACTTAAGATATTGATGATGATGGCACTATTTCAATGTATGTTTTCCCCCAACACTTTATGTTATGTATTGTAAAATTGTTGGATATGCTGCCGCTGGCGGCTTTCCCCTTTTCAAATAGCATGACATTCTTTAGAAAAGATTTTTATATCTTTTTTTAAGGTGGTAAAAGCATTGGTGCCGGTTACATACTATTATAGTACTAAAAAGAATCTATATAGGATGAATCTGTCCAATAGAGTAGTATGACAAGTTGACAAGAAGGCGGAAATTACAGAGCATTTGTGATACTGTTGGCCGGAATGGATCTTCGAGGACTAGCATAACCCAAATTAGGAGACCACTAGCTCTTCACAATTAATATGCAAACTAATCTAGACTATAGAAACTGTGTAAAAAGGCTAAGGCCTAGTACAATTGGGGCAGTACAATTATTAAGTATGGTCAAAATAAATAGACATTTGCCTTATTCGGTTAAAAATAATAAGATAAATAATTAAATAGTAAGTACCTGCACAGCTCCAGTTAATCCATCCATGGTGAGAGACAAAAACAAAAGTAATTCCCCAATACCATACCCAGAAGTATCTTCTGTGGTCTTTTTGACTTGGTCCTTGTACATAAACAGAACTACACCAGTTACTATAAGTAGAATGAAGAGATACTTTTTCAGTGGGTAAGATTTACGACCAATGAGCACTCCAAGAATCAACACCGGGATCGGTTTGGCTGCTTTCCCAACAACCTGGAATGTAAATATTCAATATTTTACACAATAAAATAATAACTATTTTTTTTTTTCAAATCACTAGCTAAATTGAGACCTGTGGCCAAGACCACAAGAGACTTATGAATATATACCGCACACAGAAGAAATAAGGCCAGACCATGAAATCATAGATGAACATAATAAATGTAAAACAATCATTTATTATTAATTAACTAGCTTTTGCCAGTGGCTTTTTTTATAAAAAGGATTTTTATATAAAAAGATTTATATAAAAATCCCCCGAACCACATTTACTTGGGCTCTTGTACCTTTACGGCAGCTACTAAAACGGGGGTTAAGATATATCTTCAATTCTAGTGGACCGATTTCGATGAAACATGCTGCATTTTTATGTCGGAATAGTGCCTTTAAGACGTAAACTTTTTGACTTGGTTGATTAAAATCTACCCGCTGGTTTTAGCGTGAAGCTCTAACAAACAAACATGGAGGGATTTGGTTTCAGAAATCCTTAATCAGTCGATTTGAGTATTTTTTTTTTAAATATGCTGCTTTACAAAATTTGACATTTGACAATTTTATAATATTGTAATATAGACAGATATCTGATATCATAATCTTTTAATGTAATATTGTTAAGGAATTCAAATATCAAAGAATCTGCAATCGAAATGTCTGAAGCATTTCGTTTCATGTAACTTAGGGCATGGTCACAACTAGCATGTGAGGCTTAAACTCAGGAAAATCAATTGGTGGTTTTATACTGGTCCAGTGCTTAATACAAATAATTCATTATCATCATCAGTCCACAGAAGTCCACTGCTGGGCATGGGCTTCATCTTTGAAATTGTAGTAGTTATTGGTTAAATTGCAAAATAATACTGCTGCCCATTAACCTGGTGCATCTCTCAGCTGGTTCTCTTAGCATCCGTAGAGAAAATGAAGTGACATATTATGCTAGTGCCACAAGCAAATATTTGTATTTACAAAAACTATATTATAATGATAAACTATGATAAATTAACCACATAATGGAATTAATATCACTGGTGGTCGAGCTTGGAATGAACAAGGAGTATGGACCACCACATTATTTTTAACCTATTGCCTGATAGCAATAATTTAAACATTACTTGTTCCCATTGGATGACATTTCAGTGCATGCCCTCATTGTATTCAGCCTAAAAAAAACAACTACCACCTAAGATTATCCATCAAGCCATGAATAACCTAGAGTATAATAACTCCAAATAACTATAATTAATTAAGAGGCAATATAATGCCGAAAATTTATACTGTATTAAAACAGCACCCAATTTTCAATAAATTTTATTTAAGAATGAGCATATTAGTTAAAAAACTTGTATTTTTATAGTTCAATATTCAGTGATAGGACACTCCATTTTATTGTAGATCCTTAGTTCCCAGTGGTCCAGGTGGACTCCCAGGTTTCCACGGGAAACTCGAAGGGGGTCTACGTTGGTATACGCAAATTTCCATAGTTAGATCTAATCTTCACATTTTTTGTCGAGTTTTGGGAATATGGTAGGAATGTAGCTGCGGGGGTCCACCGGAACCAGCTAAATTTTGAAAGTGGTCTATGAGAAAAAAAAGTCTGAGAATCTCTGTTTTAGATAGTAGTTGATTATTAACAAAGGAAAAAGTTGAGAATACCTTAAAAAAAATACCTTATATAAAAAGTAATTTAATCATGTAAACCTAATCAAGCTATTATATATCGACATATTTAGAGTTAAGTGTCAACTGAATCGCAATATAGATGCCGATGTGTCTATTATAATAAGTAGAAAAAATGCTACCATTAGTTACTAAAAAAAATTTAAGCAACGTTAATTTTAAAGCCTAGGTTTGCGATCTATTTTAATTTATAAATTATGCTTACCTGTGTTGGATAGTTGATCCACTGTAGAGCCATTGTAGAACAGAGCATGGCAAGAAGGTATGTTAGAGACGATGATATATAGTAAAATTGTCTGGTGGTGTCCTTATCATGTTTCCAAGATAACTGAAACATTCCATAGTCACAATCAATGTATTGTTTTCAGAGTTCATGTTTCATCCCATCCCCAGTCCATATTCATCCCCACTACAGAGGCATGGACCTCCCTTGACCAGGAGGGGGCTTAAGCCATAGTCTACCATGCTGGCCTAGTGTGGGTTGGTAGACTTCACATAACCATGTGAGCATGCAGATTTCTTCACAAAGTTTTCCTTCTCCGTTAAGTACATTGGTCTACAATATAGACCATACATCAATTACAAATAGTAACTCAGTGCTATGGGAGTGGGATCGAGCCCACGACCCTTCAATCGTAAGCCGTGTCTGGCACCACTACACCACCGATGCACACAAGAGTTCATGTGGTAACTTTTTACAATAGTGACACTTTTGCTTATTAATTTGAAATAAATTAAATTGAAATAATCGATAGTAAATTTTAAAAATTCTATTTGGGGCAATCAACACTTGTTTATTATTATTTATTTAGTGGCACTCGCCAGCCGCTGCTGCGGCACACTGGCTTTGCTCGCTCAGCTCGTGCATTTTCTACAACAACCTAATGCTCCTCCTCACTTCACTTGTTGTTGCACCTATTTTTGAGCATTTATTATGTTTTTTTATCCTTAAGGAAGATTTTTACATCCACCACTAAGAACTTTAAATATTTTTCTTCTCAAAAGTGGTTAAATTCCCCCAAATCAGACTTTTAAAATATACTATAGCTTCAGATCTTCTATCAATTAAAATTTATTTCAAGTCAATAAGCGAAAGCGTCACTATTATAAAAAATTAGTGTATATGTATACAAAATGATTTTTCTAACTGGGAATGGATTGAAAAATTTGAAAGTATAGGGTTAGTAAAAACAAAAGTCTATAAAAACTGTACTTAGATTTACAAAAAATCCATTTTTATAGCCAGGTATTATTATATATTAGTATTTATTATATTAACCTCTTGATTTTAAAAGAGATACCCATATTGTGGCATCCCATTAAGTCACTTATAAGCAAAACAGTAATTAAGAAAAATTTAGATATGCTAAAGACAAACATAAGGCACACTAATGGCTGTCAAACTCCAAAAGGTTTATTGGCAAATGAATTCATAAACTTCTAAGATTCAGCAGTCAGCAACTGTTCGACCTTGCAAGAGCGCTTACAGACCATTTTACTAGATAAAAGTATTCTTACAGGATGAATGTGACTAGTAGCATAACATGCAGGATTTGCGACAGAGGTGAGGAAATCATGACTGTGATTGCATTGGCTAGAAAGTGAATGGATCTCCTAGTTCTGACTTACCACAGACCTAAAGAATTTAGACTATTCAATGCTAGTTCAAATATGTAACTTTATTCAAGCTGATTTCACTAAGCCTAGTATAGGAGGGAATTGTGGTCACAGACAGCACAAAAGATGCCAAATGATCACTGTGTATCAAGGCACCAACATCTGACATATGAAAAATTTAAGAAAAACAAACAAAAAATCTATAGTTATAGAATATACTTTACCAAAATTGGTATAAATACAGGCCAGTATAATACTTGCGTATCATCTGGTTTGTGTGGCACTGACACGATGAGATGAATTATTGTATTAGTTTTTAGACACTGGTATAATTTAATTATTGTGTTAAGTGTTTACATAAAAATATATATCACTTACCAATAAAATTTGACTAAAAATTACATTCATAACACACTGGACAAGAACTAAGGTCAGAGCATATGTGAATTTATCATTAACACCATATTTTCCCCGGCTTATTTTCTCTAGGAGCATAGCGAATACGGTATAGCAAATGAATATTGAACTAGCGTAAATAAAGAATTTTATTTCGCTCCTAGCCATCTTTATATTATTTTTAGAAGAATGAGGTACCGATATGCCACCACGTAACTGAAAAAAAACAGAATTCTTTAATTTTTAACACAGAAAACTTTTTATTTGAATTAAATAAATATTAATCACTCACCACGATATTTAGGCACCTATATAACAAAATATATGAGTACAGTAGTTCATTACGGTCATCAAATCAAATCGTTGATATCAACTTGTTAGTTTTATCGATTGATTTGCAAAGCAATTCACCTGTCGGTAATAATTTTCAGGTACACAAAATTATAAAAAGCTATTTCACAATAAACTGCCGCTAAATAGTTGTTATTGCATCCTTATTACACAAACTAAATAAAAAAGAGAAAAATAATGCAACTGACACATTATCACTTCTAGGAGCTCTTATTCGTCCACGCATAGAGTAATCATGAGGCCACGTGTTTATGACACGATGTAGGGATGTTCGACATTAATCGATGTTACATAAACAGAAATGTATAGTAGCGAAGCTGTTTTTATATCGATTTCATGTCTTCTAGAATATGGTATTCGAATTATTATAATCGATGGTATTAGTATAATATCGGAATCGTCGATATTTCCTTATTCAATTAGATTATTCAATAAAATTTTGGTATACTCTAGGATGCCAAGCTACAAAATCTATTCAGTAAATACGAATTTAATTTACTCAGCTTCAAGAACTTTATAATTTTATTGTTCAGTTTACACTAGATTTCCCATATAAACTAACATTATAACGTCAACATTTGTTGACGTTATAATGTTAGTTTACCCAATCCATGGCATTACAGCATCAGATGTCGTTACAGTTGAATTAAATTAGGAATCATTACTTTTATGCTAAATCTTTGGATCCACCTAACCCAAGTTGGAAAAACTAGCTATTAAATATTTGTGCTGCACAATGAATTCGCAGATTTTGAAAGGTTTTCTTCAAAAACTGGTCAATATCTCTATCAACAACGAAACAGATTAAAATAAAAACTTTTATCTTTATTACTTTTTTTGCAGAGTATACCAAAAAATACTGGGAATGTTACTTTTTATTTTGCAAATTTAATAAAAACAATAAATAAATGATTAAAAGATTTTTTGTCCTTTCAATATTTATCGTAAATCGATATTAACATCGATGTTAACTTTCATATTTTTCTAATATCGAACATCCCTTACACAATGCTTGGACGATGGAATAGTACATTTCTCTTACCTCTTAAGCCCGATTTACATCAGACGAGCGAATTCTTATTCTATCCCCACTCTATTAAATTATTTTAGTGTAAACAGACGTAGAGCATTCTTTCGTTGTTTTGTCTGCGTTCACAAAGATTATAAAAATGATATTCTAAAAATGTCCGCTCGCTTGATGTAAACGGTACTAATACGTGCAAACAGTTGTTTAGAGTGTTCTTGCGTATTCGGACGTGCTCGCTCTCCTGAGCGGTCTCTTCAAATTGTTTTTGTGTTAGAGCGATCTAAATCACCGATCTGAATACATACTCATCGATTCAACTATGGATTTGTCTAAAAAAAAAATGCCTATTTATGATAGAAGCCATTCCAGATATTTGTGGAATCAGACGTTTGAACACTACAAAAATACAACTCGCAAACAAGATGCTTGGCAGGAAATTACATATATACTAGAACCTAATATTAAAGAAGTAAAAAAAGATGGACTCGCTTCTTGCATCTTACCTTTGAGAAAGGCAAAAATAATATTGGTATAAGAGTCGGCCATAACGAAGCACTACCAACCACAGGATTGACCCGAATGAGCAATGAGCACTCGTTCGGCTGAACTAAACATCTACCGTGCAAGAATTCTAGTTCTTGGTTCTCATTCTTGCTCGCTGATATTTTGGTGTAAACGCTAAGAACGACCTTTCGTTTATACTAAAAGATCGAGGAAAAATGCTCTTGTTCTAGCTCTAGCTCTATGTTCGTTTAGTTTAAACCCACCTTTATCTAGGGAAATGGAATTAATATAGATCTTTCATCTGACAAAATTATTAACGATTACATTATCGATTACAAATTGTCATTGTTTACTGAATTTGAAATACGGCATTCATGTGATACATGATCAAGGTTATTATAAAAAGTATATAAGAATCATGAGAATTATCTTAGATGGCAATTTACCTTTCATAAAATATTTAGTGTAATCGTAAATGTTATTTATTTACTCTATCTATGGTGTATGTCTGC
This sequence comes from Thaumetopoea pityocampa, assembly GCA_017165845.1. Taxonomy (NCBI): domain Eukaryota; kingdom Metazoa; phylum Arthropoda; class Insecta; order Lepidoptera; family Notodontidae; genus Thaumetopoea; species Thaumetopoea pityocampa. Next base: position 8,592 of record WUAW01001277.1, on the reverse strand, counting down.
AAAATTAAGATGAATTTCTTTAGTCAAAGTCAGTATAGTTGTTTAAAAACTAAATTATCCAACATCATTAATGTCGTATAAAAGAGAAAGAAAGATAAATTTTTGGCTTAAATCCTCATCCACACGATGGCTCACCACTATGAACAATCGTAATGGACCATCGTGTGGAGGGCTTACTGGTGTCAAATAGCGGTGCAATGATGCCTGGATATCGGTTTTTTGATCACATGTCAAAGGGTGATAGGCCTATCTAGTGAGTGTGTTTGTTTATCTGACCCAGTTACGATGAATTATTATGTCATCCACCACTTAGTTTTATTCCCGTTTCTTTAGGTTATTTTTTTCATACACGTTGAGAAAACAATGGTATGTGCTAAACAGATATATTGCCGCAAGGACGATTACTTCCATATCTATCTTGAAATACGATGAAATCAGAACTAAGCGTCGCTATGATGTAAATTTAGTGCAACAACAGTTCAGTCAACTCAACGACCATTTGATGGGCTGTAGTGTAGAGGAGTCCTGAATCTGAATTTCTATACGATGGTGCATTGATGGTCCATCGATTAATGTTAAATTGTCGTCGAATACAATTATAGTGTTGAGTAAAAGTGGAATAGAATTATGGTGAATTTACGCCGTACAAATTCATAATATTGTTATACCCACTCATTGAATGAGATCAGTGAGTATTTAATAAAATGACGAAATATGTAAGTGTGGGATTGGTTGCTGGGTGTTTTTTATTAGGGATGGGTCGAAATTCATTTTACATTCAGTATAACCGAATTTCGGCAGCTTGAGTCGAACTTTGGCATTCGGCCGAAATTCAGTTGAAATGCCGAACGTTCGGTGCAAGAAAAAATAAAATACCCACTTGCACTATTTTGACTGAAATTAATAGAAATCATATCTATTATAACCGTAAAATAAACTTAGACCTTTATAATGAAATTTCTATTGTATAAATTTTTGATGTTTTGAATATGGTTTTTATAGAGAAATGTCATACGGCATGTACTGCACTCTAGTGTTATTTTGGTGAAACTATATACATGGTAACGTGCAACATTACTTAAGCATTGTTCATTAATATAACTGAACACAAGATGGCGCGTTAAAATACTTTTTTTATAAGGTCATCAAAATTATATTTCTTTATTTATTATTATATTAAAATATACCAAGTTACACATGAAACTATAACATAAATATGTTACCAATTTATGTTAGGTAAAATAAATTTATCAAAAGTATTAAAAACTGATAGAATATTTAATTAGTTTAAATGTTTTTATATAAGTGCTCAAATAGGGAGAATGAACATATTTCTAAAAGCAAAGCTTGTAATTTAATATTTATATATACTGACTTCACAGTTGATAAAATAATCTAAATTTTACATTCTTAGCAGGAGTAAAACGGAACGTAGTGATACTAGCAACATTACGGTTTCACTAAAAGCGACCCTATCTCGTAGGTAAAAGACTTACCTAGCAGTCTGAGTTGTGGCGTTGTGGCCGTCGAAAATAAAAAAATATGATGTAGATGTACGTAGCAAGGTTATTTCGTATTCTTTTATTTACCATTTAAATGTTTTCAAATTTTCCTTGCGTCTCTAGGTTTAAAACCAAATTAATTCATTACGAAGTTATTAACATTGAGATTATAATACTGTTTGGGTTGACTAAAGCTAAGTTAGTAAAGTTCTGTCTAAGTTGTGATTTACTTGTGTTTTATGTTGTTATGAGTTTTAATCGTTTTTTTATTATTTTTAAATATAATAACTTAGTTTTTTTGTAGTAACGTACGAACATATTTATTTACGTTTAGGTAATTATAAAATTCTCAGTTGTGTTAATGACATTATATTATGCGGTAAATTCGAGTGCTCACAGAATTTATTTTCTGTTATGACTCATGCGCCGGATAACAATGGTTTCTGTTATAATAGAAGTTATAGTGTTTTTAACATAATTGTGTTAACCCTTGTAGCTGTTATGGAATATTGAGCAATATAAAAAGTAAGTTAAGAAATTCATATTATTGTACTAACAAGCACTACGCCGCTATAGAAATAAATAAAGTACCTAACGGCTATTAAATTAATTCGTTATTATTAGTACTCAAATCAATAATCTGTAAAGTGGATAGGTACTTGAGTCTCTAACTAAATCTCCTGTATCGTATTCGACGAAAAGCATCGTTAATTGCCATTATATTTATTCGTTACCCCTAATAAGTTGTCTACTCATTGTTTTAATCACTTGTTTACCTATTATTAATGAGCCAAGAAATATCATGGTTTCTAAGAAGAGTGAGTTCGGAGACGGATCAAAGTAATAAAATAAAATAAAATAAAATATGAAAAGAGGTATAATAGATACCTTCGTATATTATGAATTTTAAGATAGAGGATGGTGGTTTCCTCATAGTGCCTGGTGCTTATTGTAATATATTTTATGGCCTGGTATCTGAGATCTTTAAACCAAGTCATCATTTTAAACATACTTTCGTCAATCTATCGATCTTCTATCTATACTATTATAAAATTGTTAAATGTCAAATTTTCAAAAATCAAAGATATTTTCAAAAACAAACTATTCAGATCGACTAATTAAGGGCTTCTGAAACCGAATCCATCGATGTTTGTTTGTTCGGGCTTCACGCAAAAACCAACGGGTAGATTTTGCTTAAACTGTTACATTCTTAAAGGTACTATTCAGACTTAATTAATACGGCTGCTTAGGTACGAGAGGTCAAGTAAAAGTAGTTAATGTTTTTTATATAGATCTATGAGTGTCGGGATTCCCATGTTGCGAAAAACCGACATTCACGCGGGCGGGGCCGCAGGCAGAAGATAGTTTAACAATAAAATTCTGCTGTATCAAATTTTATTGCTTCTTGGGAGTTTTGACGTTAATCCAAAGATTACCACATTAACACACCGACTAGGCAAGTTCCTGCAGGTTTAATTGTCTTGAAAAAATACGGTCACTTTGCTATGTTCGTCACAGTTTTATTCCAATATTTCAATATTGTTCATGATTTCTGACGATTAATACAAACTAACAATAAATTCATATATGAAACATCAGAATAAACTAATATAAAACGTTAAAATAAAACGTCAATGGTGCCTCATTCAGATTGCTGCCAAAATCTCACCTAGTGTTACAATAATGACCAGAGGTGCCAAGTTTATTTCACATATTTGCTAGAGTTTGACAAGCAACTGCTTAAGGAATCATTGTCTACCGGAAATCGGCGTGTGTCATCAATTTCCTGGTTCATCTCTTAGTTGGTTCATATAGCATCCACGGAAAGAGTTGGAATGACACTATTTTGACAGCGTAACACAGCAAGACAGAATCACAGCGGAGCTCCTGAAAGCGAGTGGGACTCCAGTACTAAAAGTCCTCCAGGAGCTTTTCAATTCCGTCATTCATGGTGGAATAACGCCGGAAGCGTGCAACGAGAGCGTGGTTGTCTTCTTTTTTAAGAAGGGTGACAATACCTTATTAAAGAACTGTAGGCCGATCTCGCTTTTGAGCCACGTCTACAAATTATTCTCGAGGGTCATTACTAATCGTCTCGAACATAGGCTTGATGACCTCCAGCCCCCCGAACAAGCCGATTTCCGTAAAGGCTATAGTACCGTAGACCACATCCATACGCTTCGTCAGGTTTTACAGAAGACCGAAGAATTTAACCTACCTCTGTGTTTAGCGTTTGTGGACTATGAGAAAGCCTTCGATTCGATTGAGATATGGGCCGTGCTACGGTCTCTACAGCGATGCCGCGTTGACTACCGCTATATCGAAGTGTTGAAGTTTATGTATAGTCGCAATACTATGTCGGCCCGAGTACAGGAGCGCTGTACAGGAGCGATTCCACTGCAGCGAGGGGTTAGACAGGGAGATGTTATTTCTCCCAAACTATTTACCATTGCATTGGAAGACGCGTTTAGGCTCCTAAAATGGCAAGAATTCGGCATCAATATCAATGGCGAATACATAACTCACCTTCGATTTGCCTACAACATTGTAGTCGTGGCGAAGTTGCTCGGGGATCTAAGATCAATGCTCGCTGACCTAAACAGGGTCTCCCAGCAAGTACGCCTCAGAATGAACANGAAATGGCAAGAATTCGGCATCAATATCAATGGCGAATACATAACTCACCTTCGATTTGCCTACAACATTGTAGTCGTGGCGAAGTCGCTCGGGGATCTAAGATCAATGCTCGCTGACCTAAACAGGGTCTCCCAGCAAGTACGCCTCAGAATGAACATGGACAAGGCAAAGGTCATGTGTAATGTCAATGTTGCGCCTACTCCAATATCTGTGGGAGGCTCTGTTCTCGAAGTTGTTGACGAATATGTCTACCTGGGACAAACAGTCCGATTAGGTAACTCCAACTTCGAGAAAGAGATTAATCGTCGAATCCAACTCGGCTGGACAGCGTTCGGGAAACTACGGGACGTCTTTTCCTCCACAATACCTCAGTGCTTGAAGACGAAAATCTTCAACCAGTGTGTGTTACCAGTAATGACTTATGGTTCTGAGACGTGGTCGCTACCAATGGGCCTTATGAGGAAGCTCAACGTCGCTCAACGTGCTATGGAGAGAGCTATGCTTGGTGTTTCCCTGCGTGATCGAATCAGAAATGAAGAGATNACTGAGACGTGGTCGCTACCAATGGGCCTTATGAGGAAGCTCAAAGTCGCTCAACGTGCTATGGAGAGAGCTATGCTTGGTGTTTCCCTGCGTGATCGAATCAGAAATGAAGAGATCCGTAGACGAACAAGAGTAACTGACATAGCGCAGTGTATTAGTGGGCTGAAGTGGCAATGGGCAGGGAACATAGCACGAACAACCGATGGCTGTTGGGGCCGAAAGGTGTTGGAGTAGCGAATACGAACTGGAAAGCGAAGCGTGGGCAGGCCTTACACAAAGTGGACTGACGGCCTGGTTAAGATTGCGGGAGACCTCTGGATGAGGGCAGCACAAGACCGATCTTTCTGGAAATCCTTGGGGGAGACCTATGTTCAGCAGTGGACGTCTTTGGGCTGAGATGATGAACACAGCAAGTATGCAATACATCGATACCCAAAGTGACCCGGTGATCCGTGATGTGACCCGTGATCGACCCCTGGGGGTCGGTATAGACCACATTATAATAAGAAATTAAAATTTTTCGAAGCAAGCAGCGCTATCCGCTGTCAGAAACACATTAGAAATAGGTGAATTTGGATATATTCAATATTAGTTAAGTAGGAGATCTACCTAAAACCGAAAAATATGGCAAATAGTCTAAGAGATAAAAAAGGTTGGGAACCTCTGATCTAATAGAAGTACTCATTAGTATCATTATGACTCCACAATTGTTCTTTATATACAAATGGATTCATGATTAGCTTGACTATAATTATCATTTTACGATTGTCTGAATTTTCCGCCATCATTCGCACATTCCCACAAACAAATTCTCTTTTATGTGTACCCAAATGATGATTTTCATCAGTTTCCGACTGATGCTAGACGATGATATGTTACTTGCCCATAAATGTGATTACAAAAGAGCAAAATATCCGCAAGAGATTGTTGAAAGCAGCCATTGTAGAGGGCGACAATATATTTTGAACGGATGTGTCCATTTACTAGGTAGGTATAGAAAATTGTGTAAGCAATAAGTACTTCACGCC
>WUAW01001276.1:23835-38645 GCA_017165845.1 Thaumetopoea pityocampa | reverse complement strand
TGGACCGGTCGCGCTGGAATTCGATTGGAGAGGCCTATGTTCAGCAGTGGACAGCTATGGGCTGAAATAATAATGATGATGATACAAGCAATATTTACTGTGTTATAGCTTTCTTTTAAATGATTCTTTTACTCTATTTAATTAAAAAATATAGTGATAATATGTAGCGATCAAAAAAAAGGAGCATCAAATTAATACTTTCGTCTCACACAATACTTTTACATTCTATTATTTAAAAAATATAGCGATCAACGATGAGAAGCAGGCATCTATACTATTATAAACTTGTTAAATGTCAAATTTTCAAAAAAAAAAAAAACAAAGATATTTAAGGGCTTCTGAACCCAAATTCATCGATGTTTGTTTATTTGATCGGGCTTCACGCAAAAACCAGCTGGTAAATTTTGATCAAACTGTTACAATCTTAAAGGTACTATTCAGACTTAAATACTGCAGCATTTTTATCAAAATCGGTCCATTAGAATTGAAGATACAGCTTGATCCCTGTTTTAGTAGCCACCTTTAAGATATGAGAGGTCAAGTAAAAATGGTTCTCAAGCTTTTAATATAAATCTATGATTGTGTCGGGATTTCCCATGTACTGGAAAACCGACATACACGCGGGCGGAGCTGCGGGCAAAAGCTAGTTAAAATATATAAATATTTAATATACTTAAAACCATGTATGCAGTACTGCAGTACATTGTTAAGCAGGGAGATTTCCCCGAGATGTCGGCCATGTGTTAAGATGTATTTGTTTGTTTATAATAACCAAAATGTGTACAGTTATATAAATCACACATCTTTAAAATCTCACAAGCTCTTACAACATAGAACATATTATACTTTATTATGTAATTAGTATAAGTGTATAATTATAACACTCATTATATTTTTGTATAATATTAGGTTATATTTTTTGGAGGTTCTCATAAATAATAAAATTGCTGAATATTTTAATAATACATACACTCACGCCGGTATCCCATAAGGGTAGGTAAAGACCACAGTTTGCCACATACTACGATCCTAACACACCTCTCTCGCCTCATCCACATCCACATCCACACATCTTTTCATACACTTTCTTTAATATCTCAGCATCACCCAAAAGTTGACTGGTAGAGTATAGCTTAGGCATTAAGTCTCTATCTACACATTGTATGTGAAATTTTGAATAAATAAATCATACTAACAATAACAAATATGATATTCAAAGAACTACAAAACATTATAAATTAATGGTAATGTTCCTGGTGGAAGAAAAATAACACTTCTATGGTGTAAACAAAATTAAACTGAAATATCAATAAAATCTGTCAAAAAACTGACCAAGCATCTACATGCTTGGTTAGTTTTTACTATGCAGAGTACACTGTACATGGACCACGTCCAGGTTCCGTAGTATAGCACAGCGGTTCTCAATCTTTTTTACTCAGCGACGCACTAACATTCTTTACAAATTCGCGACACCCTTACATACTTACATGTAATTTTTTTTATATTTGAAACGAAGTTAAGTTTAGTTACATCTATTAAATTATACATCTTTAATGTATTAAAATATTATATTTTTTAATTAATCTCAAATAAACGCAATTACCCTGGGTCACCTTAGATAAAAATATTATATTTATAAATCTCGTGACACAATTGACAGGTGCTTGTGACACACCCACAGGACACACCAATGTGTTGCGATATGGTGGTTGAGAACCGCAGGTCTAGCATGTATGTAAATTTAAAGAAATATTAAATTAATAAATATTCATCAACATCATCAGCCTTTGGAAGTTTATTGCTAGACATGGGCCTCCCTAAATAAAGATAAAGATGGATTTATTTGCTGGATTCTCCTAAAAAGGGATTTAATATAATCTCCACGTTTGGCAGACAAATCTCGAAGATAACTGATTTTGATGGAATAAGAGAATAACGATGCTGCTCATTATCCTGATACGTCTTTTAGTTTGTTTTCCAGCATCCACAGAAAGAAATGGAGTGACCCTATTATGCTGGTGCCACACAGCAAATAAGATAATAAATATTAAATTTAAAAATATTTATGCGAAGACAATATTCATTTTATCAGAAAAAAATTATATTTCATAGTATTTCTCAAAGACACTGAACAATAAAGTTACTTATTTCATATAAGTAACTACCAAATAATATTTGGTAAATTCAAAACAGTAAGTAAAAAAAAATATATCCCATGTTTCTAAAACTAAACAAAATAATGAAATGCCCACTTTGTTACACTTTTTCCCCCTTCGTCATCCCTATTTTATGTAAATTTGTAAATACAAACAACATCAAACTGTAACTAATTTCCTCATTAACACACTAACCTGTGAATATGTGTCATAGCTATTGTTTGTCTAACTAACACTATTAACACAGGTCTACGAATATTGTCACAGGGTCTAGGAGTATTGTCACAGGGTCTAGGAGTATTGTCACATCCTTTATATTTTCAGATTTATTACCCTGGTCATAGGACTTTCTGTCGAAGAGCCCTCTGTCCTTCCAATACCAAAATTCTTTATCTTCATTGCTCACCTAAGTTTATGATACCTTCACAACAGATACTGGCAGAATTGTATCAAACTGGTCAAACGCCATAAACTAAGAAAGAAGAAGAAGAACTTATTCAAAAAATTATCATTATGCGGTTTTAAAAATTTATTTTCCAACCTATAAAAAGTTACAATGTCAGTTACATTTAGAAATGCAGAAATCTTGGTGAGTTTTAAGATTGATAGTCATTTTGAAACCTCTATATCATTTTTAAAGACTCATCTATACATAGACCACATTTATGTCCACTGAATTTATTTTTTCATTCCTTAGTTACATGTACAAAGTGCCAGCCCTAAATTTTTTCATAATTTCTCTAAATGGTTTAAAGGAAATACCAAACTTCCAAATTTCATTTACTTGTATAGTGCCAATAGTTTTCAGATAAAATGACTGTAACATAGATAAGAGAAAATTATAAGGGTTATGCTTTTTTATTTGGCTATGGAACATGTTTACTCTCCATGCAGATGGACCTACAACATAATACATACAATATAATATAATACACAATATAATACATATAAAACATTTCTATGTACAGAACGCCACAGAAAATAAGAAGACAGAAAATTTCTATACAATGAAAATTATGACTTCGCTTTGCATTTAATATAATAATACATTTAGGATGCTGAGAGCTACATAACTACTATGCTATGGCGCATCTGTGATGATGCAGAAACATTCACATTTTTTTTACAATAATGTAGAAAAGATGTGCATCCATCATGCACAGGGTATGATAAAGCCCCAATAGCAACCTCAACATTATAGCCAGCAGAGTTGACTGTAGCACTTTGAACATATAATTGTATTGCCTAATGTGTATAATTATATTAAAAAATATATTGTTTAATAATCTATCAATATTTTTGTTTATGTGAAATAATTGTATTTATTATTATAATTTAACAATTTTTTTTTTCACATATACATATACAGTTCTTCACAATGGTCAATATAGTAAATATATAACATACTCAGCATGTCCAGGAGTGAAATTCTACTGCTAAAAAAAGGAATGATTGTGTCAATGTTATAGGTACTTAATAATGTTGTGAAATATTGAGAATAAGTATTATTTACAGAATGGTATTGGATGGATTATTTATTAGAGTGTAGCAAATAATATGTTGCAAACATAATGTATACTATAACTTGGTTACTAATTTTGCTTTTCATTATAATATGTAACATTTGTATGTCATTTATATTTTGTCAAAGATGCTGAATTATACATATAGACAATGTACACTAGCTATGTATTTACCATGTTTTCAGCAATTCAGTTTTGACTTTGATTGCATCTATATTAACTGAAGGAAGAAAATGACAAATTTTAGATATTTTGGATAAGAACACCATTGGTGATAAGGTTTGAGTGTAAAATTGTGGTTTACTTTGGAGTTCAACACTACACTGAATTTGAAGAAAGAAAATAATAGAATAATATAGAATAACACACATAATAACAATAACACTGGTACTACTACTCATGTTTTATTCAATACCAATGGTACTACTTAAGTTTTATTCGATACCAAGGGTACTACTCATGTACCAATTAATATTTTTAGATAAATAATGCCAGGAATTCTGCATTTGTTTTTTTAATTCATTATTTATTATCTCATTCTTAATTTAAATTTTTATTATTATGTATTAAAAAACTAATTAGATAAAATAAGGAGTTGATGTCAAATAGGTTATTTGATATTCCTTTACCATACATTGTCTAATAGTTGGCTAAATATACTTTTTTATTAATTGTTACCAAGGCTAACAAGGTCACAATAGGGTAATTCTTTACATCAGACTGTCCTGGGTTTATTGACTTGAAATAAATTTTAATCAACGCATGGCTATTGAAAATTTTAAAAGTCCCACTTGGTACAATTTATTTGTTTATTACTATTTATTTAGTGGCACATGCCGCTGCATGCTTGCTTCGTTCACTCGGCTCGTACATGTTCTATAATAACCTAACATGCTCCTCCTCACTTTGCTTGTCATCACACCTGTTTTTGGCCATTTATTGTGTTATTTTGTCTGTATGAAGATTTTTACATCCATCACTACAGTAAAATCGTAAGCACTAAAATAAAAGTACTCGCAATAGCAGCTTACATTATGATGTGATTTTAAGTTTTAATTTTTTTTTCCAATGTGGTTTTACTGTGCCAAATGGGACTTTTAAAAGTTTACTATAGTTGCAGGTCCTTTATTGATTAAAATTTATTTCAAGTGAATAAACCCATGACAACCTAATGTAAAGAATTACCCAAAACAGTATCAATACTCTCATTTTGAGGTCAAACACAGCTTATTTTCAGAGCAAAAAATTGAACATTTACTTATAATACTTATATACATAAAAAGGATTCATGTAGCTGATGGAACTCATCACCATGCCATAGACAATTCAATCATCAATGAGTTTAAGAATAATTAAAATTTACACTTTTGCTTAACAATTTTTATTACTGTTTTGTTACATTTAGTCTTGGTAAAAATCTCATATATAAAATTGAAAAGTATTCTCTAGAATTTAATACTAAATAAAATAAAACAAATAAATACTAAATAAACCCTACTTTTAGTCTACTAAATAAAAGAACTCTTATAACGTGGTGCAGGTAACCTCCTGTGGCACGAGACAAGTTATTTGATGTGAATGATAATTTTAAGTTTAAATAATTATGTACATGTACAGTTTGATAAATTCAAATTCTTAATTTTCATATAGCTTACTTTTAGAATTTAAAAATAATATTTCAACAAAATTTGTAAGCTGCCAAATCATGTTTTAGCCCTATAATTATGATCAGACACCAACAACCTAGTATTAAATCAATATTGAGTATTCTTCGACAATCTTAGCGGAACCAGCTGATTGATTGTAAGTTGTAAGAGATTGATTGTAAGTTGTAAAAGAGATTGATTGTAAGTCCTGGTCAGACAGACAGTGTCATGAGAAAATAGAACGAACAGGTCTCAATAAGGTAGCGACTTAATACCGTATAGGCTTCCAAGGACTGAAGAAAAGGGTAACATATTCAATTTATCTCACCTGATCGAAAATACCCTTAGATTTTAATTCATACACTAATTGATCTACTAAACGTGGATCTCCCGGCATATACTGTAAATGCGACATGTTTGCGACATTAAACTAAACTCATATATATTTAAATATGTTATACAACAAAATTTATTTTTAATGTGAGTTTAGAATTCAGAAAAATAATTGAAATTACAATCTTCTACAATACAGAACTGAAAACGGAACTGAGAATTAGAGTTGCCAACAATCAAACAAAATAAACTTCAAAATCATTTTCGAAAGCAATATCTAAAATTACCAGTTGTACAAATAGGGGAGATTTTTTTGTCAAGTATGAAGAATTTAATTCAACTATTCACAACAGCTGATAGGACTATAATTCCTGTGAAGGAAAGGGACCGTGGAGGTTGAATCTATAGCGAGATGGTTATGAACCATGAAGACGTTATGATTGTGTCACCAGCTGTAGGGTCGAAGTGTGACAGGAGTGGCAGTATCGGAAAAGGGAAGATCTTCCGACCGGACGGGTGTTATGTCTGGCGGGGCCTGCCACTGCCCCGACGGTTGATGGCGGGACGTTGTATATACGCTAAGTCGCTATTAAACTCTATGCGCGTGATTCAGACTTCCATATTATATCGTTACTTTTAGAACTGCGCCATCTGGTGAGGATGTGTAATATGTGGTGAAGTAGATCGCCACATCACTCCCCCCTTTAGACCGGAGATCGATAGTCTTGAATCCATGTTGAATTGTTGCGTCATGCCCGAAGTGAACTTGCAAGTGCCAAGATGCGCGTAGTAGTATTAGTACTGGTAGTAGTAGCCGTAGTAGTAGCAGTACTACTAGTAGTAGTAGTAGTAGTAGTAGTAGCAGTAGTAATAGTAGTAGCATTAGTAGTAGTCTACGGTGAGTCGAGACTAAGGCGCAGATGCTCTTTCTACGGTGAGTCGAGACTGAGTGAGTTGAGTTGACTGTTAGTGGCGTAATCCAAGTCTGCAGAGACCGACACGCCGGATGAGAAGCCGCGGTGAGTCCGGACGTGTGCTGCGATAAACTGTTGGTCTACTGAGTCGGTTGAGTTTCGTGCCGAAGAACCAGTTAGCCTATGTGAGGGCTGCGTATGGTCCTGATGAGGCTGACGTCTGGCTTGCTGTGGACTGCTGTTGATGGATTCTTGAATTTTTTTTTTCTCTGTGATTGAGGGTAGTAACAATGTTGATGGCGATAGCACGGTCATGAAGTATATCTCTTTTTCAGAAGGGTGCTTGATTGATTGCTTGTGCAGGGGTCACCAGTTATAGTGAGATGGTTATGACCCATGAAGACGTTATGATTGTGTCACCAGCTGTAGGGTCGAAGTGTGGCAGGAGTGGCAGTATCAATCATCAATGTGCGACCCTGAGCGATATGTGTCAACTTTGACCAAGAATCTATTTTCGGTTTTAGCAACACAAGATAAATTGCAAAATAGCATATTTATATCCACTACAATCCTTTGTAGACTGGACTTAGACTGAAATTAAATAGAAATGCAATTGTATTTGGACATAGGAAGCAGAATGGAGGACTGTACATGCTGAAATTGAAAACAGTTCTGCCTAGTCAACCGATTGAAGTCAATGCTATTCTTCCGTCAAGCTTGCAACTGTTCCATGAAAGGTATGATCATTTAAACAAATAATATATCAAAGATATAGTAAAAAGAGACTTAGGAATTGATCTTTAGGGTATGTGATAAGTGTGAAATGACAAAAGACACCGCCGTCGGTATTGCGACGAGCGCGGCGCCTTTGTTGAAGTGCCGAGAAAGGTATCGCTGCCGGTGTCGCGGCGTAAGCGGCGCCTTTGGTAGTTGTCGCCAAATGCACCGATATTGAAGTCGCCGTCGGTATTGAAGTGTCCGCGTTATCTTCAAAAGGCGCCGCGACACGAATATGTGCGGCGGCTTGGGATGTCACCAAAGATCTTAAAAATGAAGACATAATCTGAAGCATGCATTTACGGAAAAGCATATAGATTAAAATTTGGCAAAAGAGAAATAGCTTCAATGCCAGGAGAGCTAATATTTCTTAGTACCTACTCTAAATTATAGTCTTTGATCCTATGATGACTATTCACCACAGAGTAAATTGTTATAGTCACAGACAAAATAGAGAACAGGATAATAGTGTTTGTAAACGTTGTATTATTCTCTCTTAGCGTAGCGTCATTGGCTCTGTTTTAGTGTTACTTGTTCTGTGATTCTGCCTGTAATCATAATTATTTGATTAGAAACATCTTGAAGAAAATTTAAATAAATAAATTAGAAGAATGAATTCCCCATATGAAGACAGACTATCAGCTCTGATTGTCAAGGAAAAGCAAGAACGCCTTGCAGCAGGTAAGTGATACTTTTAAAAATGTACGTTAAAGTATAATCCGACAAAACTTGGAAACCTTTATCGTTGATATCTGACGTACGAGTTTATTTACAGCTTTATGGTTAGCCTGAAATTGAATAAAGTTTAAAATACAAAATATAGGTAATTACCATGAATAAGTTGACATCGTATACCATTAAAGAAGTACACAAAGCATACCACGATAAATTGTTAACACCGACCAGTTTCGTCGACCTATGTTTACATAAAGCAAAAAAGACAAGTGAATTAAAGGCGTTTATTACTATAACACACGATATTGCTGAGAACCATGGAATCGAGAGTGAAAAGCGATTTTATATCGACAGAAAACCTAAACCTTTAGACGGTATTACGATCGCTGTTAAAGATAATTTCTGTACGAATAATGTTCCCACTACATGCGCTTCAGAAATGCTTAAAAATTTTATACCGTCATATGATGCGACTGTATATGCCAAATTGAGGAATGCTGGTGCTTGTTTAATAGGTAAAAGTAACTTAGATGAATTTGCTATGGGATCAGGGACTATAGATTCAATATTTGGTCCCACAAGAAATCCTTGGGCATATGAAAAAGACAATTGGAGGATTGCTGGTGGAAGTTCTGGAGGTAGCGCTGTAGCAGTTTCCACAGGGTGCTGTGTAGCTGCTATAGGCTCTGATACAGGTGGTTCAACAAGAAATCCTGCAGCATTATGTGGTATTGTAGGATTGAAACCCACATATGGATTAGTTTCTAGATATGGTCTAATTCCATTAGTAAATTCAATGGATGTGCCGGGAATATTGACTAGAACTGTTGATGATGCGACAGCAGTGTTAAATGTAATTGCTGGACCAGACATATTTGATTCTACAACCGTAAAACAAGACTTCACTCATATTGAGTTAAAAGATATTGATCTGAAAAATGTCACAATTGGTATCCCAAAAGAATACTATTGCTATGGCATGAGTAAAGAGGTACTAGATGTATGGAGTTACATAACAGATGTGCTTGAAAATGAAAGAGCTGTTGTGAAATCTGTTTCGTTGCCACATACATCAGTTTCAATAGCTGTTTACTCAATACTAAATCAATGTGAAGTAGCCAGCAATATGGCAAGGTATGATGGCATAGAATATGGTTTCAGAGCTGATGAAAATTATTCCACAGAAGAATTATATGCTTCCTCGAGGCTTAAAGGCTTCAATAATGTGGTCCGATCAAGAATTTTGGCAGGAAACTACTTCCTATTGACCAGAAATTATGAAAAGTATTTCATGAAAGCATTGAAATTACGTAGATTAATATCAGATGATTTCAAAAAAGTATTTAGCAAGGATAATGGTGTTGATTTGCTGTTGACACCAACTACTTTGACAGATGCTCCATTATTTGAAGAGTTTTCACAGACTCACAATAGAGATCAATGTGCTTTTCAGGATTATTGTACTCAGCCAGCGAACATGGCCGGCATACCAGCTGTGTCTATACCGATAAGACTGTCAAAGAATAATATGCCACTTTCTATTCAACTCATGAGTCCAAACCTATCTGAAAACTTATTATTGAATGTTGCGAAAAAAATTGAAAGTATTGTAAATTTTCCTGGTTTGTAAATAAAAATGTTTATAGTTACATGTTCTTTTAATGCTGGAATACCATACTAAAATCATTATTTTTACAATAACTAGTCATATAAGCCATTAATGATATATTTGTGGAATGTCCTTAAATTGAGTCATTGACTTGTGTCTGCTCAGTATTGTAGGTCTTCTGGCTATGGCGTTTGACCAATTTGCTACAATTCTGCCAGTGTCCCTTGTAAAAGTTATACAGTTAGGGGTATAGAAAGTATTGTTGCAACGACAGTGTAGCAGATCAGTCTTGATTTGTGATGAGTGAGAGTACAATTGTAATTTTGTGGTGGGTAAGGCACAATGATTAACCAGGCTTTCACTCCTGTAGTTATCTTTCCCATCGGTTTTTGGTTCAGCGGCATATCAATCTACTGTCACTTCAGTGTTGTATGTTAATCACATTTAGTTTTAACCAAATTAATCTGGTTTTATATGCGCTTCTACAAAGAATTCACGAGCGTAACTCCACCCGTAGCATGTTGAACGTGCTGTGGGTTGAATATGCTATGCAGAGCAAAGATATACGCAGAATAGCTGGAGGTGATTGAATGACGGGAGTTAGATCCGGTTGAGCGTATGTTGAAAGAGCAGTAGACTGATAAAGATTGACGACGGAGCATTAATATTAGCTGCTAAACCTAGGCCCTATTTACTTGTCTGATATTATGTTATTAAAGCATAGTGCGGGTAGACCCCAGATTAGGTGGACCGATGACCTGGTGATGATTGCAGCCAATTGCTGGATGCAGGTGGCTCATCGCTGTTCAGTATGGCAATAATTAGAGGAGGCCTATGTCCAGTAATGGATGTCTGTGGGATGATATTATGTGTTATTTTATCAGAATATTGGGCTGCAGCGTTATCCTACTATTCACCACAGTTCAACCAATATTTACCACATACTCCAATAGTACTGCCTAGAATGGAATTCTTTATGGCACATCAGTTTAATACATTGTAGTAATAAAGTATTATAATTACGTAAAGTGTACATACGGCGGTCTTGTCGCAGATTGCGATTTCTTTCAGACAACCTTTATATGAACAAGTTTGTATGAAGGATACGTCAAGCGTAAATGTTATAGTGAATCCCTTCTTTTTATGGATCAGCATACCAGCTTGATCCATGTTTTAGTAGCCGCCGTTAAGGTACGAGAGCTCAAGTAAAAGTGGTTTTTAGGTTTTTTTATATAAATCTAAGATTACTTCGGGATTTCCGAAAACCGACGTTCACTCGAGTGGAGCCGCGGGTAAAAGCTAGTTATAATTAAATTAAATTCATTTAGTTCAGACGAATGAATCAGTTTTCTATATGCACTTACCATATAGAAAATTGATTCAAATACAAGAAAATGAATAAATTAACTAAAAATTATTACTATGAATTAATAATAATACTTTACTAAAATGTCTTAAACTGGCGTGCAATTGAAGAATATACTATTATATTTTATTATCTGAGAATAGGGTAATTCCTTCACATGGAGGGGGACTATGTCCAGCAATATACTTCCACATGCTGATCATGAAATAAATATCACAAAAATCATAGAATAGGTTGCTTTCAGTGTCTAATATCTTACCTCAGGCTGATGCAATTAAAATGTTATATTTTTATTTTTACAGCCAATATCACAACAGAGATATTAGCAAAACTCAACGTATCCGTTGACAACTTACCGACTAAGTCTCAGCAGTTAATTGAGCAGGCGGCGAAAGCTCAATACGATTTGGGTATTGAGAATTTAGATCCCCTGGCGATATCACTACGCCAATCCCGTGAAATGGCCGAACACTTGGATGATGAGTATGAGATTTTGATATTGAAAGAGAAAAATTTGGAGCTGCAAACGAAAATAAACCGTAATAAACAGTTTATTGATGGTCTAAAGAGGGATTTGCAGGACTCGAAAGAATCGTTGGCGAAACAAAATCCGAATCCTGATAATATTCAGGACAGTATCAGGCAGTTGAAGCTCAAAGTTAATTCGTATCAAGTGGACTCTGATAAGGCAAAGGTATGTGTTTTACTGGTAATCTAACAGGGCAGAGTATATCGACTTTAATTATTGACATGATCATCAACATCATTATGGGTCATCATTGTCCTATTTCTATCATGAACAGATATAGACCGAAGTGTGTCAGCGGTAGTAGGTAGCGGTAGTATCGGAAAAGGTAAGGTCTTCCGACCAGACGATTTCTGTCTGGCGGGGCTACCAACCCGGCGGTTGATATCGGGCCGTTGTATATACGTTAAATCGCTATCAAACTTCTTCACCGCGATTCAGCCTTCTGTGATAACGTCGTCCTGTAAGAGTTGCACCGCGCCATCTGTCGAGGATGTGTGTTACTATATAGTAGGTCGCCACAGATTACACAAAATCGCGCGCTAGATGTTAGGGGTGCATAGGATAATGGTGATAGACCCCACTCTTCGTGTACGAGAGATTCAACATTCAATGCTGTTCAATAGCAAAATATATTTAGAACTATTGACAAACTTACAGCTTATTATATTTATCCTTCGTAGACTGAATAAATAATAATATTTTGTACACTCGCACACATTGATCTAGTCCCAAACCAGGATTCCCTGTATCTTGGACACTAGACAACGATATACATATTTATATAGATAAATATGATCAGCGAATACTTAATCTATTAGCTTATCTGGCAAATAGACTGAAGTATACGGGTAAGCGACCCCGGCCCCCCGTGCTACTACTGTCTCTCGCTACTCCTTCCGAGATAGTAGTATCCTATAGTCCTTCACCTAAATTCCATATTCCTTTCTCAGTGCGCCTTTCTCACCTCATCCTCTTTCCTTTTCTCTCCATTGCGCCGTGGGAGTACGATGAGGATCTTTAATACTTTTGAACCTTATAAAATGGCGGCGTAGTGGTTCGCCACCTGACACGTCTCATTGACTGCGGAGGCGAAATGTGTGCTGCGGATAGCCACTTTGTTTCATCAAACGATCGTAGCAGGTGGAAAGAAGTGGTCTCTGCCTACCCTTTTGGGATGTCGGCGTGAGTGTATGTATGTATGTATATAGATAAATACAATACATAAATAGATAAATACGTTCATGACTGAAATACAAACATTTGTGCTCATCACACAAAGTTTGTCCCTATTAGGATTCGAACTTGGCACTCACTGGCACAGAAAGAAGGCCACTCCTGCTGTACCGATCAGTCTTCAAATGAATATGAATAGCATTTTATTTATGTAGTTATCATCAACATCATCATCATCATCATCTGCCTATGAACATGGGCCCCCACCAAAAAAAGGAGGGATTTGCGATAGTCTTTACGCTTGGCAGATGTCTTGCAGATCGCAGTAGATTATGATTGAATAACAGGATAACGTTGGTGCCCATTATGCTGATACATCCCTGAGCTGGTTCTCACAGCACCCACGGGGAGATGGAGTGACGCTGACAATAGCCAGCTGTGTTAGTAGTGACGCTGACAATAGTCAGCGTCACTACTAACACTACTTAAAAACCGTCGCGAAACCAGAAAAAACGTAACTAACAAGATAAGTTACATATATCGCTCATCCAATAGAATAATGACAAAATTGCAAAAAAGTTAAAATTTTATTTAGTGTTTAATATGGATGATTTGTTGTTTATTATGGATTTTTTTTTTGAGAATGCTCAAATGATTAATAATAATCTATAAATAAATCATGTAAAATCATGATAATTTATATGATCTACAAAATGGGTATAATCCAATTTTAAACTGAAACTCTTCTTCTGATAAATTGCAAAAATCTAATTACGCCATTGTTCTATTGGATGAGCGATATGTGCACACTCTTTGGTATAAAGTATCTATATATGTTATCTAGTCAAAAAGCTATGATTTTCTTTTTTAACTTTGCGACGGTATTTTAGCTCTAGTAAAATGTTTTAACTATTGTACTTATAGTGAATACGTTTTCTCCCAACAATATATTAGTATTTTTGGAATTATTCGAAAGCATCTCAGAAAGGTTTATGGAGCTCAAACCTGTAGTTGTACGTTAGAGTCCTTGAGCTTCCGGCTCCATAATTGAAAAATACCTGATCGATTTTTATGATTGTCACCAGGCGAAATTGACAAGGTTATCGGTGCCCGACTCGATATACCCTGCGTCGTTGCAGAAGCTCATGGAGGCCGCGGACGCGATGCGGGAGGAGGCCGCCGCGCTGAAACTGCGAGCCGACGATATCACGCTGGCGAAGGAAGCTAGGGACACCATCAACGAATTGAAGAAATAAAATTACTGAGACTAAAGAGTCAATGAAACTTAAATAATCATGAAGATATCATAGCATGATTTAACATACTGCCGGTCATGTGAAGATGAGTTAATAGTTATTGCTCCGCTGTAGGGGTTTTACGGACATTTACTTATTATAAAAAAAAATCTCGCCCAAACGCGTGACTGGCAACTGAGACAATTATCAATACTACAAGTGCGTGAGTGACTAATAAACTTCGGCGCTATATCACGCGCTGGCGCGGGTCCGGGCAGCGAGTGTTAGAAATATAACGAGCTTGAAATTAGTTGTATTGTGTAAAAAAAAATTACCTTACTAATTATGTAAATGTTGTTTTGGGACCAAATGGTCTATTTTTTATTTTTATATAGTTACTATTATTAATGAAGATTACTATTAAGTGAACAGTGATTACCCAGTGGTATGACTATGCGTATCGTTTTAGATTTCCAGTTCGAATCCAGGGCTTCGAAATCATGTGCGTATTAATAATTTAATAAATATTATCATCCCCTTTCTTTGATTATAGACTTGTAAAATGGAGCAATACAATACAGGGAGCAATACAATACAGGGTACAATACAAATACAGGGTACGCTGGTGTACTAATTACCATAAAATTGCCAAGGTGTGTGTTTAGGGATGCCTACTCTAAATTATTTACCACATTTAATCAAAGGGAATTTAATATAATGAGGGTTGAATAAAACATTGATTTATTTTGTTATACTAATGTTTTATTTCGTTATACTAATGTTTTATTTCAAATTAACAACAGACGAGAACACAGGCTGTGAGAAAAAAAAATACAATTTATTTCATGGGTTACGACCTAGCTCATTAAATAAT
>WUAW01001268.1:2301-27722 GCA_017165845.1 Thaumetopoea pityocampa | reverse complement strand
GGGAGGAGCAAGCCTAAAGACGTCCTCCTCGAGTAGTGCTCGAAAGTGCGAGGCAGTGGAGAGCGTTGGTACATTCGGTGTCCAAAATTCCATCAGAAGCCACTCAACCGTGTCAATGTAGGTAGGTCACCGTAGAATTATTACTTAATTATTAAATACTCAATTACAACTTAATCATTATTATCATGCCTCACAAGTCAGCCTGGTATATAATTCAATGCAGGATTTTATCTGCATAAAAAGTGATAACATTTGCATAGGTATATGTTTTGCTATTATACATAAATGATATTAAAATTAATTTTCAATTATAATCATGTATTATAATCAAGTAGCATTACTCGAATATACAAAATTATATATAGGGATGATGAATACTATAATATCTACTATTGGATTGATATCTCCTAACTGATAAAAATTATTCCAAGCCAATCAGTTCAGTGGTTTATGCAACACTGATTTGCTCTATCATAACATACAGATTTTCTGATGACCGTGTAGCATGCAGTAATCACACCGAACTGTAACTATTCAGTTTTATAGTGATGAATATATCAACGTATCTGGCCGGGGGTGGCCCACACTCGGTTCAGCATATTCGTACTTTATCCATGCATCCTTTGCTTCGTATCTATCGTCATTTAAGTCAATCAACAGCGGCTGACGTCATATCGTATGGTGTACACGTATCGTATGATACAATCGTATTATTATTGCTGAAGTTGGACTCATGTAAAATAACGTCAAGGAAAACGATTTGCTTCCAAATAAGACGGGTCTACATATTACATACACGGCATTGTAATTTATCTATTATGTATACTACTGTTACATTATGTTACTGTTTATTACTGTTGTATTATGTGTACTACTGTCTGAATCACTTTTGATTTAATGCGAAATCGTGGATATGATGTTTCCTAAGAATGTATATTTAAGTTACGTTTTACTACAATTTGTAACACAGCTGGAATTCGTCGGGCTTGCACATGACAAGCGTTATGAACATCACAGTAGATGTTCTTTGAATCGGAGAGAAGCTGTTTCCAGGCCTGACGATTTTTTAGTAAAACGTCTTGTTAATGGTAAGCCAAATGGATAGAGTCTCTATTAATTCTATGGATTTTCAGTTTATTCTTTCGGGTTCACAGAATTCATATCTGATAATGGTGCTCTGCTGTCTGTCTCAGCCGGTTTTCGCGGAAAGAAATAAGTGACGTTATTATATTATTATGCCGACGCCACAAGGTAATTCGTAACAATACTAATGTCTGATCTATCCCAACACTGTAGTTTTATAGTAATTTAATATAATTAATATTTTTTTACGGTGGTAATTTCAAAAACATAACTAAAGCAATGATTAATGTTAACAAATATAACATATGTACGTTACCAAAATGTAAATTATAATGTAAATAATCAAAATCAACGCATACAGAGCGTCAAAGGTGCATCTAAATATTCATGAGATTCCTACCCTAAATTGATGTGAATATGAACTAAATAAAAAGATATTCGTAATATAACTTAATACCGAACTTTGATAAAAATCAATCATTTACGTCGCGAATATTTCTATACTTTAAACTATGAAGAGATATCTATTCTGTATAAGGAGAAAATCTATTAACAATACAATTTTCTATTGAATTTTTATAAATTAACCTGTGGAGACCCGTATCAGGCCAGCGCGGTGGACTATATGTACCCTGACCACTCCCGTTCTGAGATCAGGCGCGAGTCCTGCGGTTAAGCACTAGATGAATTTGTGATGACGATACCCAACGGAGATAATTAAAATCGAGAATTTTGCAACGAAAAATTGATTTATATGCAGAAATCAATGAAAGCCGAGTGTCTCATGTATTTTTAACATTAAACATCTTCGATACAGTATGCTTCACTGACTTAAGGATGGTGTGTTTAATTTATTGATTGTTTACAATGAGCGACAGAGCCATTATCTAGTGGAACATATATTGTATTTTGTGTCATGACGTGGACAACTGTGAAGTGAATCATTTGCGTTCGCATAAAGCTTTGGTTCGAAGCGTACGAGTATATTCGAGAAGGCAGGTTGAGTTTTTGTCTACTTACAGATGCCAAAATGAATAATGGAAAATGGAATGTATTGTCGCGACAGAATTAAGTTTTCAGGATAAATATGAGTGGCCCTAGCGATGATATTGCAACACAGCGAGTCGATTCCCCGTGGATCCAGAATAGTAAGTTATGGTAATGTGCGATTGGGGCAGCAGCGGGCACTAGTGGCCAATAACAATGTCGCATTAATATTCAACAGACGCTCTTTGGATGAACGCTTGCTCTGCGGGCAGCATCGCCGCATTTCTTTGCTCAGTAGAGCGTCTTAGTGATTCATTATATTACCTAATACAACTTTATTTATTTTACCACATTTATATTCAGCTAATGTCAGTACTATTTGCGTAAGGATATTTCCTCCCTAAATATGCTTCATTGGTAACTTCTTTTAGTCTCTTCAATTATTGGAGGTTAGCTATTAATTCAGAATTGATTTTCTTGTCCCACGTGAGAAGAATCGGCTCGATTAGTCTTCAACATTAATTCATGAATTTACCTAGCCCAGATATTTTCCGAACACTTCTTGTAAAGTGGTAGGACGTAATGTGTTTAAGCCATCCCTTCCAATCAATGGTGCAATATGGCGACAATAAACGAAATTCTCTCATTTTTCTTTAAAAAGGATTGTAGAGAACAAACATCCGTGGTCTCATTAAATTAAAAAAAAAACAAATACTAAAAAAGTGCTAATATATTCGGCATTAATTAAGTCTGAACTGGGCATTGCTGGTCTGCTTCAGTTGAAGAACGCGTGCAGCCAGAGAGCTTAGATATCTAATACAGTGATTATCGTGTCGCCGAATCGTGACAGTCAGTTTTCGTATAACCGGGACTACGGGCGGGGACGAATTCACCGGGATTGTTGAGTCATGCAGGCCAATTAATTTTGTCTTGGTTATCTAGTGAAATTTTGTCTCGCCTTCTGATCCAAGTTCGGACCAAACAGGCCTATAATGATAGATTAACTGTAAAGATAGAGATTAATTGAGAATGACATATTTTATATACAATTACTTATTTTATACACAACATTTATTAAATATAAATAAAAATAAAGTAATGGTGTTAATTAATCTATAACAACTTACTGTGTAATTTGTAGTGTCTGTGTTTTCGAAATTTTAACATTTTTTTAATATTTTTAAATAAGTTAATAGGTTTATTTCCAGTATGATTAAAAATAATAATGATTGTTAGTCGATTGTATGAATAGATTTAACTCCAAAATTATTAAATCTAACGATTTGAAATTTATATTTTTTTCTACTTGAGGAGTATTTTTGAAGTTTATTTACGTATCGTTTCGATTTTATATCTAAAATCAATTCAGACATAACTTTTTCCGGCAGGTGAAGTCGTAGGTAGTGTATTAGCTCCGTTAACACTAAATATGCATATATTTAGAAAAAATAAATTAATTAATATGTAATCTAAAAGGGAATTTTATATTAAATAGATTCAAGAGGAAAAGCAGCGAGGAATTTGAAGAATATGTAATACTGTGGCGGCTCACCAATATGTAAATAGTTCGCAAAAATACAAGGTCAATACGTTATTTCAGTAACATTATCAAAAAATAGTCACGGGATCGTTTTTGCGGGATACGTTATTAATACATATTAATTACGTATCACGCATTTCTGTGTTCAAAGCTCAATTGTTTTTAATAACCTAGGTAAATAATAATAAAATCGTGAGTGCGAAGATGTATATTATAGAATTATACAACTGTGACTCATCGGATTATATTTCTTAGTCTCAAAAAAAAATAATCTTCACCACTATTACTGGTGTGGATGAAGTTGCAGGTATGAACTAGTTTTTCAAAAATAGTCAATACAAATATTTTTAATTGGTAGATATACATATTTATCTGAACAGATAAAGACATTTTTAATTATAGGATTTTTATAATATTCGGAACGTTGTAACTTTCATAAAAACAAAATCAATATCCAAACAACTGGTAGAAAACCGAAATGCGCGTTTGTATAGGGTTTACAAATCTAGCGTACTTAACTTAAACAAAAATATCCTGTATAAACAAAAATCGGTATGAGTTTGTAATAAAATATCCTTGGTTGTACTGTTTGCACCTGACTGGTTATGATAAATAAAGACAAAAAATTGTTACCTGCTATTTTTTAATTGTTTCTAATGGAATGAGTGAAATTAACGAAGAAATTTGGTACTTATTTGAAATTTTATTTCAAAAAAGTTCAAAAATATCGCACAAGCCATAAGAAATCGTACTGTTTATAGATCCTAATGCAGTCAGTTAGAGAAGCACATAGCTACTTCAAGCATTTTCAGCGTGAAAATTTAATGTTAAAAATGCAGTTCGCCCTATAACAGATAAAGTCCATGTTATTTGTGAATAAGTGGAGAATGATTGGCATACCTATTAGCAGTTACGACTTGCAGAAGAATTGGGCATTACCACAGAATTGTTTTAAGTTATCAAAAATCTAGGTATACAATTAGTTCGATATTATGGCACACGAGCTCACTATGAAAATTGCAAATGAATAGACAGCTTGTGAGTTTTCTTTTCATAAGCTGTCTATTAATTTGCTATTAAAACATAATAAATCCAAAACATTTTTTGAAAGACTGTATATGGGTCATGAGAACCAGATTATTTACGACAAGAACGATTGGAAGAGATCATGGTCAAAGTACGGACAAGCTTGGAACGGAATTGTTCATTATGAGCTTTAACAGCTAGTCAAAAGAATCGATTCTGATCTTTATTGCCACAGCTGAGGATTGAACTAAGATCAAAGTAAGACAGTGAAATAAAAATGGCCGAAATGATTAAATAGAAAGGGTGTGGTCCTTTATTATGATAACCGCCAGACCACACACATCTTTAAGGCACTCAACAAAAATTATTAGAGTTTGGTTGAAAAGTATACATGTGTCAATTGCATTTGTGCTACAGGCCATATGCTGACCCTCACCTTGCATTCTCAGATTTTAATTTGTTTCGGTATCTGCAGAACTTTTTAAGTATTGAAGAGAAAAATGTTAAATTTTTTGGACTTTAGTAAGTCGTGAGGTTTTTAAAATTCATCACAGTCTATGAGCTAGTATACTGAAAATTTTCAGAATTTTATAATGTTGCGTTCATGATTTCAGTCGTTTCCTGAACAATATTATTGAAAATTTCATCCCGATGTCGGAATGTCCACTTTGCAATCGAATTCAAAAACTGGACCTAGTTCTGAAAACTGATAAAAATTCCAAATAATGTTTTTAAATATTATATTCATCGATATCCTACTCAGTGGGATAAGTAAACACATTTTTATCCATATTTTGAGCGCCCTTGATATTTTGTTCTTTAAGGTATATAGAAATTTATACTAAAGAAATAAAAATATGATTGTAGTGGGTTTATATGACTACCAAAATTCAGTCTTAATTTATTAGCTTAAAAAACAATTTTAATGATCTAATTTTCAAACAAAGCGCACAAAACTTGCAACACCCATCTCCTCTTTATAATAATTGTATCCACCTGATTTAACATAAAATCTTTCCTTGGCTGATAATCCTATAAGAAATCTAGCTACCAGATTTTAAATTTGTTGACTTTCGGTACGGTTCTTATAATTTTCTGATTAGTCAGTGAGTGAATGTGTGAGTCAGTGATATTTCGGTTTTATACTCATAGATAGCGACTCGCCCTTTCTGCGCACGGGTGCTACTAATAACGTGGCGTCATTTAGGTTTATAAAGTCCGATGTCGGCCAAACAAGCTTCATAAATCTCGTCACGCAAACTATTTATTTTTTTGTTGTTGCGCCTAATGTGTAAGACTGCTGTGTGGCGCCGGCATAATAATAGCGTCACTCCACCTCTTCCAGTGGATGTTGGGAGAACTAGCTATGGGATGTACCAGGATAATGGGCAGCAGCGTTATCCTGTTAGTCAATCAATCGACTACGATCTCCAAGACGGCTGCCCATCGCGGAGATTACGGCTAATCCTTCCTTTTAAGGGAGGAGGCCCGCGAGCAGCGGTGCATTTCTAGTTCAGTTGATCAGGACGATGATGAATACTTAATATCTTCTAAAGTTTTCATTTTAATGATATAATATAAAGCAATTTTAGGATACATTAAATGCCCAATGTAAACAATATATTTAATTGGATAGGGATCCATACTATTTCCACATTGGTCAAAATATCTTCGCAAATGATATATCAGTCTTTATTAATATGTAAAAGATAAAAATTGTTACTGAGACTTTTCTGCAGACCTTTTTAAGACCTAAAAATCTAAATTATTTGAATGTATCTCCTAAGATTTAGTCAGCGTAATTCATGTAAACGCCCGACAGTAGTTATTTTTTGACGACTTGATTAAAAATCATTAACTTCTATTTATAAATTTAATTAGAATTGATTATACACACAAGCCTTCTAGAAAAG
Source organism: Thaumetopoea pityocampa (assembly GCA_017165845.1). Classification (NCBI taxonomy): domain Eukaryota; kingdom Metazoa; phylum Arthropoda; class Insecta; order Lepidoptera; family Notodontidae; genus Thaumetopoea; species Thaumetopoea pityocampa. Next base: position 21,173 of record WUAW01001268.1, on the reverse strand, counting down.
AAAAAAATAAATGATAGTGAAAAACGCACCAGAAACCGTTGCTTAATTCAGAAGAACTAAGCGAACAAACAGACAACGACTTTATACTATTACGACGGCAAACTATGATGTAAAAAGCAGCACTTACATTACAGAAAGGAATATAACTTTGCTACTAGATCCTTCAAAAAAGCTATTGCCAGAGCAAAGTCAGAGTTTATTGGCAAAATTGGTGAGAGGCTAGTGCGCCTTGCTTCTAGAACCCGCGCGTTTTGGACTCTCGCCAAAGCTGTCCAAGGGAATTTCTGCCAGTCACCATATTCATCATTGCGCAGGGAGGATAACTCGCTGGCCCCCGCAGTAAAGGTGAAGGCTGATCTTTTGGGGTCTCTTTTTGCATTGCTATGCAGACGACAGCACAGGCGATGCCTTATATACTGGCCGCGCTGTAAGTTCTCGGGAGTACGTCAATGAGTGCCGAAACAAACTTGTGTCTGAAATTGAGACTTCCCTGGAGCAAGTTTCGGATTGAGGCCGACTAAATTTAGTCCAGTTTATCCCTAAGACATAGGTGTGCGCATTCACCACCAAAAAGAATCCCTTTGTCGTATCGCCCCGTTTCGAGGACACTCCCTTTGTTGCCACTTCAAGCACTGGTATCCTTGGTCGCAGAACTGACGTTCAGTTCTGCGACCATCTGGTTAGAAAGGCCAAACCAGCCTCTAAAAATCTTGGTGTGCTCGGAAGATCGAAACGGTATTTCACATCTTTTCTATTTTACAATATTTACTAAGAACATAAAATTGCGATCATATGCCGAATTGTTCCATTTTACAAAACAATTGCAAACGACTAACGTAATAGTGGTCGAATTAATTGTCATGAGCGTATTAATCAAGTATTTTTTTACGACATCTCTAACGGGGAATTAACTAGATGACAATGTTAATATCGAGAAAAAATATTTTAATCACTACAAACTTTACGTGTTCATCTCTCAATTTTATTTTAATGACAAATTTAATAGGAGCGCTCTCGCGTAGTAGGATATTGTATCATTAAGTTTATTGTATTAAACATTGTGCAATCGAAATGCTATGTTGCTTTCAGGGAGACAAAAGATGAGTTGGCCGTCGTCCCACTGTTTGTCTACGAAAGTTTGCCAAAATTCTTTTATCGACTGAGTGCACAGAGATGCGAGCTTTATGGTCAGCAATTTTCTGTCGTGTTGCCACTTGATGGTGTACAGCTCTATTGTAGCTGTAGATGTTACTTACTGATAAAATTAATTACTTCATTAAAAATTTTATGTAGGCCTAAATTGATTCATATTACGAGGCTAGAGTATTACTTGTTTTTCTACGTTGTATTTTTTAGCACAGCTTTACACAGATATTGGCTATTTAGGTAAATTATCGTGATTGAAATAAATAATTCCATTTGGCAAAATATGTGCGTATGTGATGTTGTTCTAGAGAGGGGGTCAGTGAACGCCGAGGATTGCCAGATCCCGTGATCGGAACTATGTATAGCTTGACTACCCCGCGGGAGGTGACAGTGGTGGATGGTGTTCGACTAATAATAGTCTCCCCTCCAGCGCGCCATCATCGGAGCGCTGTGACGGGCGCGCGCACATGTGGCGCCCGCGGCGTCGTACTCTGCGCGCACGTTTATTTTAGAAACGGTCGTCACGCGGCGCGGTCCACGGTGTTCTTTACATCGGCGAGTCCGCAGGCGAGGCTCGCCCGTGCACTGCCACCAGTCGCCACTCGCTGCAGGTCGCTGCACGTTCGGTAACCGATCCCAATGGACGCTCGCCGTCCGGTCTATTTCGGGAAAATACAAATTTGGAATGGATGGTACTTGTGAGTCGTAAGCGAACTCCGCCGGTTGACTCCATTTTTAGAGCTGGTCTGCGCGTGCGCAGCGCGCGCGCCGCCAGTGCTCAGCGAGCTGCCATCACGCCGTGTCGCTCGCCACCCCCACGTCGCACAGAGTCGCGTCGTCGCGGACCCGCTACCACCAACTGCAGTTGGCGTCCCGGAAAAAGCCGCCGCACTTATACTTGGTTACGTTTGTGCATATCGAAAACGGGAGGGGGTACCGGAAAGGATTGGATTACTCAAGAGTGAAGACATCAAAAGCCTTGCGTGAGTTCCGTGCTTCCTTACTTCCCATAGTGCATATAATCGTATGGAATGTAAAGAAGTATGGAGCCGCGCGGGTTAGTCCTCGTTCACGGAAGACATCATCGAAGCTCACATGGCTGTGTGATAAAATCTTTGTAATGAATTACTCTTCGTGTTTTATGTTTTTAAAGTGTTTAAATAATATGAATTGTGTGACAGCCGTTTGCAGTTAAGAAACAGTGTGCATATTTACCATGGATTTTTTGATTTGTGATACGGACAAGTTATTAGGTAATGTTAATCAGATGGTAGATCATTAATTACCTTTGCGTTAAACAAAGGATAGGTTAACATCAAAAGTGCAAGCTATGTGACCATCGATCAATTAGCAATTTAAAGTTTTGTTAGTTGAAGGATGTAGGTAACAAAAATGAGTATGTATGTAGTGTAAAACGTGAAAGAAACTGTTTATTCGGTGACGATTTGTCGTAAAAATAACATCTGGCGTGGGTAATAAATAGTTCCAAGGAAACGTAAACGACGCTGGGGTCCAAACACATATTAAATTGAATTCAACTTAATATAATATTCTTTTTCTATATAAAAATACTGTAATATATACAAAACGTAATAAAAGTAAGTTTAAAGGTTCTAATGAGTAGGTAAAAATAATGCCAATACTATTTTTATAACCATATTATATTGCATAAATATGAACAGATACTATCCCAGTTTATAAAGATTATTACTGTAATAGACACAACTTTACGGGCATATCTAGAACTGGGTGCTCAGAGATAGTTTGTATTGTTGTATTAATACAAAATGATGCATAAAAATCTACATCTTATCTAAATATTTTCAAATAAATCACATATTGGGATGAGTTGAGACTATAGTATGCTATTATTACAAACTGATTTATCAGTCGTAGGTTCGACCCGCTCCCGCAACATTGAGTTATTTCTAATTCATGTACAGTCTACACTGTAGACACCAATGGGCTTAACGGAAAAGGAACTTCATGAGGAAACCTGCATGCCCGCATGGGTGTGTGAAGTCTACCAACCCGCACTAGGCTAGCGTGGTGGTAGTACACTATGCCCTAATTAATCCCTTTCCTGATCAGGGGAGGTCCGCGCCCCTGTACTGGGGGCGAATATGGACTGGGGATTATTTATCAGTGTTATATTTTTGGTATTGTATTATCTACTACTATAATTAGTGTTCAGAGTAATTTACACACAGAACTTTTAAAAAGAGTTTAAAGGACTGAACGATTCCATCAACGTCGTGTTTAGCACAGGATGTGTGTAGGATCCAGAGACGAAGTCACCGGTATATACACTCGTGTATACGTTACCACGATATCGAATGCATTATTAGATGCAAAATGATCACATTTTGCATCTAATAATGCATTCGATATCGTGGTAACGTATACACGAGTGTATATATTCTAAATAATACATACATTTCGTGTGTTTATGGTATCGCGTGCGTAATGTGTAATGTTTATATGAGTTAATCCACTTCAGTAAGCATTCGTCGCATAATGGTGCAATTTCACCTTAACAAGAACACAAGCCAGGATCATTGCTAAAAGATTTTATTTATGTAGTAAGTTGAAGAGCAAAAAAGTTTGTAAAAAAAGGCAACGGCGGGCCGCGCCTGCGCCACATCTGGAGGAGCCCGGAGCGCCGCATCTCGTTAAGCGGAGCGGCGCGGCGTCGCGGGTGAACGGCGCCGCCCGCGCCCGCTCGTCCGCAATGCTCATCACAATTATAACGTTATCGTTATTTAGCCTTTAAGCTCAGACTCCTTTATTGCAGAACGCATTCTAAATTTAGTAATATGCTTAAAGTATTTTTTCTTTAAGGGTTAGTATTTTAAAGAATGGTATATAATGGTATAATCTTGGTGAAGGTTTGGCCGCATTTTCTATTAAAAAGAATAGTCAGTTTCTAACATTCATTGTTCTTTATTGCTGTGCTATAAATTTGAATTTCCAAATATTTTTATATGATATTTGATGAAATGCAAACTTAAATGTGATAATAATTAAAAAATGTGATAACTATAAATATAAAAAAAAAATATAAGTACTTATTACTTTTGAAGTATGCAGTTAAGTGTCAATACGGAATATTATTTTCAGTAAGCATTTTAATATATAATAATAAATGTAAGACATAAAATATTGTCTACGTATACTGATCCGTATTTGTATCAATAAGTATGCCCTATATTTTTCATATACGTAATTATAATAGTTATTGTCATCGACCAGAATATCGTTCTTTATAGCTTAATTGTTGATCGAAAATTGATGATTAATCTATAATCCTTTTGAATCACTTCGTCATTATAGTATAATTCCGACTTTATTTTTTGTAGCGGAGAAAATCCTGTATAGGAGGATTGGCAGACGCCGCAGGGACAGTTGGCTGTGCTTGTCAACCACCTACTGATTAAAAACTCGTCTGTGGCCCACATCGTCACATGTGTGGAGCTCCAGAATAATACCAAGACTTCTCCAGTGTTCTCTGTGCCTCAGTCTTCCGCGGGGTAATGCCAAGTTTGCTTCCCTAACACCTAGGGGTGTTCAGGAAGTCATGAGTGTTACCTTTATGGGCCCCGTTCACTGCATCACGAACTTTTATCCCGACTAAGTTGCCAACTGTTTTTACGGAATTTCTCTTTTACTGGGCCAAAAAATTAAGTTACCTTTAGCTAAATCATTCTATTTAGACAATTATACTTTTTTTAGAGACTACAAATAACAAATATAACAAATCTTTTCGTGATTTAACATGTTTTTAGAACGACACAAATCAAAACCGTAATTAGAGATGGTAAGCAGTTTGATTGATATTGGTAACGGAAATCAATACATATTAGATAAATTTGTGAAAATGTTCTAACATCTTTGAACACACATATGTATGTATTTACCAAAATAAGGGACACGACCAGTTTCGGACACTGAAATTTATGCAAAAAATACGGGACGTTTGGCGACGCTAGTTCCGACCTATGTCAAGGTCTGTTCTTATTTTGGCATTAGGCGTGTGGCGTGACCGACTGCCGCCTGACGTCACCACCGTCCCAACGTCCGGTTTACGTGCTTTCCGAAATATGGAGGTCAGATTTAAAGGAGATGTTAGAATGTAACGTACCCCACTCGCACCCAGTTAATTCGTTGTACCCCATTACGGTTATGGGGAATAAATAGTTGGTCGTACAGAAATCATTGGCTCCATAACCGTCGTACGCGGTCAATAAAGGATTGTGATCATTTTCATATTATTTTTAATTGTTTAATAATTGTATTTTCTTCAGGATCTTCGAGTTCCGTGAGTAGTTGATATCATGATGACTTTAGAGTTAAAACATGCAAGCTAAATCATAAACAGTTCTTCTTCTTTCTCTTATTATTATCTCCGAGGAAGTCAGTGTCTGCTGTTATTGTAGGGGATATGGCTAGAATAACAGTTCTGTACAAAACAATTTTTTTAATCATATATGATTTGTATTTATTTTTTAGGTTCCCAATCACAATCTCTGAAGAATGCAAGTAATAGTAAGAATAGTATAATAAGAATAAGACGCACGCTACTTCGGTCATATTGTCTTATTTTCTAGGTTATTTATTTATTTACACTTCATACATAATATGTACGGGCGGACTTAATGCTTTAGACATTTCCTACCAGTCGAGAGGGTAGTACAGAGATAAAAAAGTAGATTCAATCACAGACGAAAACGAAATGTTATGTTTTTTGTGTTCGGTGAATCCCGAAACTTTTTATAGAAGAAGATTGTCTTTAGATTGTTTTCTTAATACTTTATTTAGAAAGTGTATATTAATATCTAATGCTTTTTATAAAATTCTGCCTGTAAGCAAAAAAAAAGTAAAGTTCAGTAAATTGAGTTCTTGAATAAATAAATGTTTTAGAAGTATAATGTATTAGGTATGCAGAATTATGCGTGGTATAGTATTTTACTAATATTGTAGGTGATGCAGTTTGAGCCGGGACTTAGTGACGTACACATGGTATTATCAGTCTATATTACAATATACAATATTGAACTATCTTAAGTTCTAAGTCCGTTTGTTCCATTTGGCAAAGAATGTCCCTGGCGTTATCGTTCGTTTTAGGTATACATCGTGTATAAACTTTAAATAAATAAATAAATCTTCGATCTTGACATAGATAATTAAAAGGCAAAATGTATGTTCAACCAAAACAGGCCGAGCAATAACCAGGTTCCGTTCATTGTTTCAAGAGGCGAGGGGGCACCGCCGGCACTGGGGCAATGACTGCGTGCACGCATTACAATTATGTCCATAGACATAAATGACAAGGCGCGACCAGCGGCATGACGACGCCGGCAACTCACAAGCTCCACTGGACTCCTCAATGTACACAAACCAGATTCATGCACGTTGCACGTAGATTAAATAATAATCACCCACAAATCCAGAATCTACCCGATCCGTGCCCTTTGATATTATGCCTTGTACTATCGCACAAAAAACTTCTATGAGAAAGGGATCTTGACCTACCAGTTTGTTCAGAGCATTCGATTCTTAAAAATAATTTATTCATGCATCCATGGAACGAAAACGACCAACAAAAGAATTTAAAACTAGACAGGGGGTATAATGCATACTAGACACAGGGCGTTTTAATAGAGTTACTCGCATGCCATTCGGTTCGGTGATTTTATTGAAGTTGAATGTTTGAACGGGTGTTGAAGGTTTGTAAAGGCGTTTAATATATGTATGAGTGATGAACCATGCCATTTTTTCCTTATTCTAGGCCCGCTGATAGTTATAGCCGCCAATGAATGAAAGTAATATATCCTAACAGTATCCAAACCTTTTTATTATTAATAGGTCAATTCATTCAAACTTGACCAAGTGTTTTTAATTATTTTATTAAAATGATTTATAACAGAAACTTAATTAATACTAATTCTGTAAGGATTTTCCTATTATTTCAATCACACGGGTCCAGCGCTCCTCAAGCATCTGTGCAGCTGTATATATGCCTGCGATATTACCCTCCTCTATTTCTCTGGCCAAACATACTTCTAACTCCTCCCGAGACGAGAATGTATTACCACGAAGATTATTGTTTAATAGGGCAAAGCAACCGTAAGCGCAAGGCATAACATCAGGCGAGTAGGGGGATGAGCCTACTCCAATTATTTTCGATTTGTGTGGACCTGCATTCACATGCAGAATCATTATTCTCTGTAGTTCTTTCCAGAAAGCCAGGAATCAATTCTAAATCAAAAAAATGTTCTAAATCAGATTTAGAAAAATTGATTCCTGAAAAACGAACATTGCAATTACCTGACATAGTAATAAATACAAGTACTGCAGTTATTCTTGTAATAATAAAATAATTTGTTAGTCATGTTTGAATGAATTGATCTAATATATTATTTTTCAATAATACTTATCATTATTCAAACTTTTTATTATTTTTGTTTTCGCGTAGAACCTTCTGCACGTATTTTCCATAAACCATGAGATATGCCAAACTCTTTATTTATTTATTTTTAAGGAAAACTGACAGCTAACATAAAAATGCAATGAATAAACTAGAAAATATTAAGCCAATCATAGGTTGCCGCAGTTAATTACAAGACCATCATAATATAACAACAACATAGTCATACCCAAGTAATTATTCGACCCAAACAATTATAATAATTAAAAGGTAGAACTGTTTTAATTTGCGCTCGAGAGGTGCCTCTCAGGCACCACTGTATGTAATGCGATAACTCGAGCGGTGTCTCTCAGACACCACTCGGAACAAAGCGGTAAATGTTTAAAGTATACAAGTTTAGTGTTATATTGCGTCTGAAATCATATTAAGCCAACTGTAAAAAAATAAGCAAAAACAGCTAACGCCTCTCGAATTGCAAGCTCGCTTAGCGAAAAAGGCTTCGAGCGCAGAGTTAAGAATGTCTTTTCTGATTAAAATTTTCGCGGTGGTTTCGTCAGTTCACGTGAAAAGTTTCCGCTAGGACTTCTTTGATGCCTCGTTTCTATGGAGCACTATTCGGGCAAATTTGTCTTGATTTTCCGGCACTTCGATGTGCTGATGACACCATGAACTAAACATGTTGCTGTCATTCTCGAGACACTCAAAGCCCCCTGGCCGTTGCGTCCATGATCCCCTGAGCTCCCTGATAGATTGCTGCATTATCTTGATTTAAGATATGCTAATATTGAAAACGATGTAATTGAGGTAGATTTATACAACCGGTTAGTCATATGGTGCCATCCCCATAAACTCCATGATCGCTGATACTAGTGTCATTCAGACAAGCCGGGATCCAGCGTTTTAAGTGCCATTTGAAACACATAGAAGCCACGGAAATATAAGCGTGCTTGGTTGTGCATCCGTATGCGAGGACATTCATTTAGAACCGTCAATAACAGCATGTATACGTTGATGGCACGTTATTTGTGGATGACGTGCTAAAATAACCATCAGACGAATTGTTGGCACTGCTCCAGAGGCCACTGGAAGTCTCTGACGCTATACTTTCCATCCACAGGGAGATGTTCTATAATATCAAAAGTTATATTTAATTATTTATTATTGGATTGGTTAGTAGTACTAACCAAAATTATTTATAGGTTTTTTTAGTACGTTCTTTGATATTTTGATCAGGATAAAATGAATTTGAACAAAAGATACTGGAGAGGTATGTTGTCTAAAAAGCATTAACGGTTGCATCTTGAAAACTTTCCACAAAGCACACAACGGACAACATTTTACTGTTGTGGCAAAAATATTCCTAACGCTTGTATCAGAGAAGCCTAATGCGGTACAGAGCTACGTGCTCCTGAACAACATCCGTGGTCAGCACTGGTTTGTTACGGGTATTCAACTGAGTAGTTATCTAGGAATTAATCTATATATAAAATATATAATGTGTATTTGTAAAAAATTAGATTGCTCTAAATTAACTTCTTTAGTTGCNTGAATTTGAACAAAAGATACTGGAGAGGTATGTTGTCTAAAAAGCATTAACGGTTGCATCTTGAAAACTTTTCACAAAGCACACAACGGACAACATTTTACTGTTGTGGCAAAAATATTCCTAACGCTTGTATCAGAGAAGCCTAATGCGGTACAGAGCTACGTGCTCCTGAACAACATCCGTGGTCAGCACTGGTTTGTTACGGGTATTCAACTGAGTAGTTATCTAGGAATTAATCTATATATAAAATATATAATGTGTATTTGTAAAAAATTAGATTGCTCTAAATTAACTTCTTTAGTTGGGCGTTATATTAGAGTAGCCGTGACCCGGTGGTACCCCACTAAAGATTTATCTGACTTTTCTCCCTTAGGGATAGTCACAAAACCCTTCCTTAATGCTCAGTTTACGTTATGAACCCCTGTGTAAATGCCCCTAGACCTACCTGTTTAGGCTGTGCTCTTCTGTCGGCTATTCATTGTACTTGTAAGTAGATTAAGAAAGAGCGTAAAACAACCTATTTATATGCTAGATATTTAGCCGGATATGGTAGAATCATTAACAGAGATTTTATAATCGAATTGATTTCCTTTTAATTATTTTGTGTAAAACAGAAACATTGATAGTATGACTAAATATTGAAATAATAATAATTAGCTGTGAGATTTGATATCAAACATAATTTGTTTTGCAAGACACGTAGTTGCAATAAAGATGTTTATTTTTTTTTGAATCAATGTTTCACCATTACTGACATACGAAATGTGTATGTCACATAAAAAGTTACCGCAATAAAAAAAATAACTCGAACATTACAAATTGATCGCAATATATCTATACATATAATAAAATCGTAAACGAGCCGTGTCTGTACAATAAATATTTTTTCAAAAAAACCACCCATACAGATTGTACCTATGTTACCGGAGCCAAAAATATAGTTTTTAGAAATATTGTCTCTGTTTTTCTGTTTGTCTGTGCGTTTGTTGCACGCTAATCTCAGAAATGGCTAGAGCGATTTGAATGCTATTTTTACTGTTGTATTGTGGCAAGCTTCCTCTAACATTTGGTGTTTGTTTCATCTATCTATCATTTATCATTCATTCTTATTAAGATCAGAGAAAATAATTTTATGTATAATTTCGCTCTTACTGACCACGCGGACGGAGTCGCGGGCACAGCTAGTAATAATATATAATCTATATAATCGCCTTTGAACATCTTTCATTCTTTACTTACAAATGTATTTACCTGTTTGTGTACAATAAGAATAAATAAATAAAAAAAAAATTATTTGGTACCTATAATAATATTATAACGACATATTCGATTTTTTTAATAAAATATATTTAAACGAATTTTGCATGTCAAAGACACAGGTATATGAACGGTATAAAGCGCTCAAAGAAAGCCGAGTATCTGTATTTGATTTGCTTCGATTTGGTTGACCTTCAACGGCTACGAACGACGAAAACATCGATAAAATCAAGAACCGGGCGCTCGAAAATCATCGTATGAATCTTAGAGTTGGAGAATTCAAGGGGTGAACGTATCTTTTAAGTTTATTCATAACATTTTAATTCATATTTTGGACATGGTATTCGCACGACTGTGAAGGAACTAAATTTTGTCCATAAAAAGCGCCAAAAGTAGATCGCTAAAGACACAAATTTCCAAGAGTCCTCAGATTCACCTTCAGGGAACGCATAATAACTGGCGGTAAGAAATTGGTTTACGAGTATAACATGCATATAAGCCAACCGTATTTGGAAGGGTACCTCGAAATACAGCCGAAATCCCAAAAACTAGAACAAAGTTGACCAAAAATCAAGTTATGTTGACAGTTTTCCGCAGGCAAAGGAGCCTTTAAGGGATATTACTACACTAAATATATCATTATGTGTTCTATGTTAAGCAGTTATTTTAGGCAAATTATTAATTTAAAAGAAAAAAGTAGAGATCCAAGTATGCTATCCTGAAGGACTCCTTACTTTTTAAAAACAAATGAAGGTTTATATGTGTTAAGATTTCGTAATGTTTCGTTTATGTGGTTCGATTCAACACCAGCCCCCCCCCCCCCCCCAAGTTGACATTCGACATTCGTTATCGCTAATAGAAACGAAAAAAAAGTATTAATAATACGTGACTTATCGAATAGAAATGTCATTCTAGTAAATTTTTCTATTAGCGATAACGATTGTCGAATGTCAACTTGGCTAGGGGGGCTGTTTACGATTTTTTAAATAGCTTTCTATCCGAGCCGCCCGCAGCTTATTGTACAAGATATTGATCATTATAATATACTTTTTAATAATAAGAATATTCTTTCTTTATATGAATTTATCTCAAGTGTTTTTAAATTTTTATTTATTTATACAGAAAAGTAGAAGTAAATATGAATAAAATAACAAATTTTGTATCTGGCGTTTTATTACTTGAGTGTAATTTTTTATATAAATTTTAAATGTCAATGCTAAAATTGTTTGACAATATAAAATAATGTCAGAGACACATTGATAACGTAACTATACCCATGTTCGTAATTTCGCGTACGTCATATCTAAAGGTTTCAGCTAGTTCAATCGAAGATTGTAATGTAGTTTAGTGTACTTTCCCGGCACCACATCTCGCAGGAGATCCTCGGGGATCGTGGATGAAATAGACAGCGGTGTTAATGCCAACTTGTGAAACTTATGTAGGTCGAGTACTGGGAGGAGCAAGTTTAAATGCCTCTTGACGGTATTTGAAAGAACAAGGCACCTGGGTCATCAGAGAAGTCTAAGCGTGATCCTGAAGCTTCTCGCATATGTCCAAGAAGATTAATAAAGAGTTTTTCGTTAGTGGGAGTGTGAAATGCTCCGCATAAATATAGTTCAGTGTAAACATAGACAATTTAAAAGTATGATTAAAGTAAACCGTTATGAGAATGGTGTGTTAGAATCAAGTAATAAATAATGTATAATGTATCACCAGATTATTACCACCGGAATGATGACTGCCACTTTGAGAACTCATTACAATTTTAAATACTACTAGCTTTTGCTCGCGGCTCGGCCGGCGTGAATGTCGGTTGTCCCCTACATGAGAAATCCCGACACAATCGCAGATTTATATAAAAAAAGCCTTAGAACCAATGTTAATTGACCTCTCGTACCTTAACGGCGGCTACTACAACAGGGATCAAGCTGTATCTTCATTTCTACTGGACCGATTTTGATGAAACATACCGCAGTATTTAAGTCGGAATAGTACCTTTAAAACTATAATAATTTAACCAAAATCTACCTCCTGGTTTTTGCGTGAAGCTCGAACAAACAAACAAATAAACAGACATCGAGGGATTTGGTTTCAGAAGCCCTTAATTAGTCGATCTGAGTAGTTTGTTTTAGAATATTTTTGATTTTTGAAAATTTGACATTTAACAATTTAATAATAGCATATAGATACGACAGTTCAGTGCGTTTAAGCTTTAAACTATTTCCATCAAATTCCGCTAAATATTTACAGCCGTGGTCGATAGATGGCAGCTATATAAACACCGCGGCGTAGTAAACATTAAATGTTGGCTACTAAAAAATTGGCGGTTATTTTACTTTTATCAGTACATGAATAGCTTTTAACGGAATACAATAAAAAAAAAATCAACTTTTTTAAAGCAATACAGTAACCGTATGTTTTATGTAATCGATACAATTCTAATAGATGGCGCTTGTACACAAAATTAAACATTGGTATACTGTTTATCGATACGCGACTTTTACTAAAAATACCGCAACGCTTTAAGACCAAGGTATTTAATCAATGCGTGTTGCCAGTAATAACAGTAATGAGACATGGTCTCATAAGAAAGCTCAAAGTCACCCTGCAGAGAATGGAAAGTGCTGTCCTCGGAGTTTGTCTGAGCAAGATAGAATATGCAACAAAGAAATCCGCAGCAGAAACGATATAACTCGAAAATTGGAAAGCTGGGCACTGAGGTCCTAAAGTGTTGGAATGGCAGCCCCGAAACGAAAAGTTTGATATTTCTCGATTGCTAATTAGTTGGACTATTGACCTATTTAAGGTTTCGGGTAAACGGCTTGGATGCAGGTGGCTCATAGTCGTCTGTTGCGGCAATTAAAGGAGGCCTATGTAAAGACATGGACCAATATATGATAATGACCGTTTAACTGAGGTAAGAACAAAAGTTTGATAATTTTGGTAACGCAGTTAAATCGAAAGCAAATTCAGGCTGATCCGCGCCTTTCACCGCCGACTTGATCAATTGCGCGAATAATAACTTGTAACCCACAATAACTCGAAGACATATGAAACCCTATGTCTGAATGAGTCACTAACAAACGTTTTATTCTAAATAACTATGGGCGCTAATTAAAGGTAAAATGTTCGTCACAAATGCTCTACTGTTGTTGTCTATTGCGTAGACGTCCTTACGGAAAAACACAAAAAACAAACACTATCTAATAAAATGCAACTATTTGCAACCAATGCAAATATTCTACTCTTGCGCTTACCTCGCGGACTAATAACAAATAGAAAATTGGATTATAGAATCGAAATTAGCTCGTTATTTATCTTTTTATTTTAGTTTCGTTAACAATGTAACAATAATTATATACAAAGATTCCGTACATAAACGATTTCGGCAAAAGTCACACACTAGAAAGGCAAAACAGGATAGAAATAAGCGAGAGTCATTTATAGAATTGATGTTTATTCGCTCATTACGGGAAAAGGCTGAATGGATTTCAACAAAACTTTATAATTGAGTAGGTATTAAACCGACTAAAAAACTGGTGTATGTTTTATGAGACTCGGTGGAGCAAATCATGTGATATAACTTCATAGAAGGAAGATTTCATAGTATGAAGTCTGTTAAATGAATTACATTTATAATATACATAAATCAAAGTAGCAATATTGTCATCGCTGTCTCTCTGCAGCCTCAGGTAAGTACTTTCCAAGATTACATCACTCAATAAGTCTTCAGTCTAACTAAGAAAAACAAATATTTTTTTAAATATTCCACTTTAATCCTCAACATACTCTTCTTCAAGAGTGATACATTCATTCTAACGCTCCTAACTTTTCGATGCCCTTCATGTAAAATGATTTGTATTTGCTTTCAAAATAAGCCTCAGTTTCGGCAATCACTTCTTCATTTGAGTCAAATTTCTTTCCTTGGAGCATTATTTTCATGTCTGCAAAAAGGCAGTAGTCGCTGGGGGCTAAATCTGGAGAGTATGGGGGTGGGGAAGTAATTCAAAGCGTAATTCATTCAATTTAACTATTGTTTTCGTCGACTTGTGACACAGGGCATTGTTTTGGTGAAACAGCACTTTTTTTGCATGTGGGGAGGTTTTTTCTTAATTTCTGCACTCAATCGATCCAATAATGGCATGTAATATTCGCTATTGATAGTTTTGCCTTTCTCAAGATAGTCGATGAACAAAATTCTATGCGCGTCCCAAAATACGGATGCCATAATCTTGCCAGTTGACTTTTGAGATTTTGGTCGCTTTGGACGACTTTCACCGGCTGCTGTCCACTCAGCTAACGATCTTTTTGATTCAGGCGTATAGAAGTGGATTCGTGTTTCATTCACTGTCACATACCGACACAAGAAATCGTTTTTATTTCGCTTGAACAATTCCAAACAGCGCTCAGAATCATCGACGCGTTGTTGTTACTGATCCGGTGTGAGAAAATGCGGCACCCATTTCGAAAGCAATTTGCGCATGCCCAAATTTTAATATAAAATTGTAAAAACACTATCTATAGTATTACCACCACTATATCTTCAAGGTTACACATGTCGACGGTTGAAAGGTAATAGGGTATAAGCGACAAAAACCCAAATTGTTCAGGAGAGCAAAGTTTAAAGTTTGTAAATACAGAAAAATGGACATAACTTTTTTATTTATTATCATATCGTGAAAATGGAAACAGCTCTAGAACCAAGAAAAATAAAATCATTAATTGGCAAAACATTTATTTATTTAATTCGACGTTGTTTTATGCCGCTTAGATCAATTGATTTTGATTAGATCAAGCAATTAATTGAATTTTTTTGCTTGAGCATAAGTGACAAAAAAGTCATTGTAGAGCCGTGGGATTAGGAGTATTCGAAAAAGCGAACAATTTTAAATAGGATGGCATTAATCATTCATTTACGACAAAAATGTCGCTTATGCCCTATTACCTTTCAAACGTCGATATGTATGTACATAAGATAAATGACAGTGACAGAAGAAAATTTCAAGTCAGTCCTAGTGATTTGAATCAATGCAAATAAATATCATAAAAGAGAAGTGTCTTTTTATACATACATACATACATACACTCACACCAATATCCCTTAAGGGCCTACCCTTAAGGGACCATACTACATACAGAGACCATACATACTACATACATACATACAGTCACGCCTCTTTCCCATTGGGGTAAGCAGAGGCCACTTCTTTCCACCTGCCACAATCGTTCAATGTAGCAAAGTCTGCATCTGCAGCCCACATTTCGCCTCCGCGGGCAACGAGACGTGTCGAGTGGCGAACCACGACGCCGCCATTTTATAAGGTTCAAAAGTTCCTTATTGCGTTCCCACGGCTTAATGGAGAGGAAAGAAAAGAGGATGAGGTAGGACAGGTGTATTGCATAGATAGCAAGGAATATGGAATTTGGGAAAAGGACTATAGGATATAGGATACTACTATCTCGGAAGGAGTAGGAAGAGACAGTAGTAGCTCGGGGGGCCGGGGTCGCTTACCTGTATATTATCTATATCTATCTATGTCTATTTGCCGGACAGGCTAAAAGACTAAGTACTCCCTGACCGTCCTGTCTTTTTATGATTTTGAAATAAAGGCTTACGGTGCCTATTATCATTGATGATGATGTACGGAATTATGATTACATTATGTTAATTAATATTGGTTTTAATAAGAACACACAGCGTTGAATTTACATTCGTAATATCTGTGGCATAATGGTGACTGCTGCAGTTGCGCATAGTTTATTTGTTGACTGTGTGTAAAAGTGCAAGAGGCTTAAGTGTGGATGATTACTAAGACTAAGTCGAACCGTTACTAGACCTATAAGTTCTTCTCCACTTAAAGAAATACTCTTTTTATATATGTTCTTATTGTCCATCCTCTTTTATGGAGCTCCTAGTGGCCTGACCATAAACTGACGGATTGCAGTGGTTAGTCCCGTCTATCTGCCAACGTGCACCAAGAGAGGTGTATTTTAGAGGTTAATTGTATGGTAGATTTGACATTAAGACACTGATACGGTCGTCGCACGACACATTATGCGTCTAAAGTTAATACACATATAAGTAGTTTGTAAAAATTATTATTTGATATTGTTAATCAAGTAATTAGAGGCATGTGTGGCGCGCGGGCGGTCGTCCACGGCCGCCGCCGCCATCAGTAACGCGCCGCCTGCCCCGGACAGCGATCCACCACCCATCGCACAATAAACCGACACCAAATTATCTTTTCAAACAATTAGTCGGGACTTATTGCCCAACAAAATGTTCTCTCAGCAAAAATATTGGTGTAATTAGGCAGCTTCTAATTAAACCAACATTTTTAAAAAGATACGAAGACGTCTGAATTTTATTTAGATTTCAATTCAATATTTTTACAATCATCATTATGTTCGTACTGCATAAATATTATTATTGAGAATAAATCACTTACTGATCTGGATTACACAATCAAACATCTATCGATATTTAAATTTAGACGTATTTATATTCTGGGATTACGGTGAAGTTTTATGAAACACTAGTCTCCGCGACTGCATATATGTGGTAATTTTCTATAGGCGTTAGGGAGTTACTGGTGGTGCATCAGAAAATATCTATCAAGG
Source organism: Thaumetopoea pityocampa (assembly GCA_017165845.1). Classification (NCBI taxonomy): domain Eukaryota; kingdom Metazoa; phylum Arthropoda; class Insecta; order Lepidoptera; family Notodontidae; genus Thaumetopoea; species Thaumetopoea pityocampa. The sequence continues at coordinate 4,176 of WUAW01001268.1, read as the reverse complement.
TCGTTAACACGATTCATTTAAAAACATATGTTTATTCCTGCCTGCTGTATATCAATCAACTTATCAACTAATGAAATTAAGTCAAGAGCAGTCGTTTTACCGTTTTATGTGCTTATACGTAATTCAAACTTTTGTATCTAGTACGAGTATAGTCGATTGATAGATAGATAGTCGATTGCAAATGAGGTGTACGCTGAATTCGATTCGTTACCTTTCAATACAAGGTTGCCTAGCGTACATGTAATTCCACTCAATTATATTTAGCCATATAGCACCAGCATAATAATAGCTAAAGAGTCAGGGAAAAAGGCGTGAGTGTATGTGAGTGTATGTATGTGTATGTATGTATGTGTATGTATGTATGTATAATAATAGCATTACTCCATCTCTTCACGTGGATGCTGTGAAAAGCAGCTGAGGGATAGAATACTCTTTATTGCACACCAATATAAAAATTTTACAAATAAGAAAACAAGAAATAGTATGTGTACATTGGGTGATCTTATCGCAATATGCGATCTTTTTCTGACCACATTTGGGTGGATAGGATTCATAGCTAGACATATGGTGGTGCAATTGTAAAAATACTATACTATATACATATACACACATACATATACATTCAGATATGTACATATATAATGTATACTATACCCATATAATGTTCGTAGATTCAATAAAAAGATGCAATGACGATTTTAAGTTTAGAGCTCACATACCCAGGTAATGTACTTTTAACAGTTTTTTAAATACAGTTATTAACTCAGAACGTTTTATGGGCAACGGTAAATCATTCCAGAGTTTAACCACTTTAACAGTGAATAACTGTATGATAACCTGTGGAATGAGCCGGCATCTTAAGACTCAAATTCTCTGACGATCTCAAGCACCGTGTATGTGATTCGTAGAGAAACTCGTTCCTTTAAATAAAAAGGAGTGGTTGGGTTAAGGAATAGAAAATAGAAGAGTCCAGATATGAGAATTCCGGCGAAGGCGAATTGGAAGCCGCTTGAGCTGAGTGCGAAATTCCGAGACATGGTCATATTTACGTAAGTCAAAAATAAAACTAATACGAGGGGTGTACCGGGGTGACGGGTAGCAGCGTTATACTATTATTTATAATTGATTCCTGTCCTGTAAATTTTATGTCTAACATTGAATTGGTGCATACTGTAATGGTGTTATAGGGTATGAACGAATAAAGAAATAAATAGATTTAATTAAAATTTATAACGGTCCAAGGCGGCTGCCATAAAAAGTATAGCAAATCTCTCTTGTTATGAAAGAGGTGAGTGGCATGTCGAACAGTGGGTGATGATGATGATGATGATGATGGTGATGACACGTACGTGTGTGTAGAAATGATGTATCCAGACGAGGAGAATTTTGTTTCGGTATGCAGTGTGTTATAGTCAATGTGATGATTAAAAATTATATATAATGATATATAATTTTTAATCATCACATTGACTAGAGAAACTGTAATGACAGTTTCCCTACGGGCTCGCCAACATAGAATCATATTTTGTGAAATATATTCATAAAATGCGATCGCGATTACGTAGCTATGCATTCAGTATTCATGAACATGTAGACCGTTGTCCCTTGTGTGTACGTAAAAATATTAAATCTTGTTTTAAACTGAAGCTTTGTTCTGAAGCCTGAATAAAAATGTTATCAACCCACCGTTATAGCTTGCTCTTATGCGATGATTGACTTAGATATTCACTAGGCGTTTCTCATAGTCTCAATTATTAATATAAGCAACTTACATTACCTACTAGGCATGCCTTTTAAGTTCTGCCGTTTCCATATTTCCCGGCAATTTTGAATTTGGAACTGTTCTATATTCGAATTTGTTTAAATTTTGAATCT